>PJEM01006845.1:0-63101 GCA_004023845.1 Helogale parvula | reverse complement strand
AAGAGGACAGCAGGGACGCCGAGGCCTGCCGCCAGCGCTTCCGGCACTTCTGCTACAGGGACGTGGGCGGGCCCCACGAGGCCTTCAGCCAGCTCTGGGAGCTGTGCTGCCGCTGGCTGCGGCCCGAGCTGCGCACCAAGGAGCAGATCCTGGAGCTGCTGGTGCTGGAGCAGTTCCTGAGCGTGCTGCCCGGGGGCGTCCAGGCCCGCGTGCGCGAGCGCCGGCCGGGGAGTGGTGAGGAGGCCGTGGCCTTGGTGGAGGTCCTGCAGAAGCAGCCGGCGACAGCGCGGCCGCAGGTGAGGGCCCCTCCCGCACCCGGGGGCACCTGGCTGAAGAGAAGTGGCCATCTCCGTGGAAGCAAGTCCTGGGGGTTGTGGGGACGCAGAGCCGAGGGGGCCTCTGCAGGCGCACGTCGTAACGGGTGTCACCTTTCTGAAAGACACCGTCCTGATGAGTCGTCGATCTTTGGTGGCTTTGGAGGGCAGCAGCAGGGCCAAAGTGGGCAGCTCCACACACGTTCTGCTGCCAGCCGGGCCCTGGGGCTGCAGTGATGGATGTCATGACAGCACCAGAGTGGGTGTGAGAAGGGAGCTGTCCGTGTGAACCCTGCTCTCTGTGGGCTGGTAGAGTTTGACACTTGGGGAGGGGCTCTGCCCTCGGCATGGAGATCTGCCCCCACCTCCCCTTACTAAGTGGCTCTTTGATTTTGGCCTTTGGGGTCTGTCCTTGCCTCAGTCTTGATCGGGGAGTGCCCTTGGGCGCACAGAGCATTCTCCTCTGGATCCCTCCAGGACCGCGTATTGATCTCCCTCTCCACGCCCCTTCGTCTCGAGGGACGTGTCCTGTGTCTCCTTCCCAGGGATTAAGCACTGTGTCCCCCGTCTGATCTCGGTGCTGACGAGCGTGTTGTGGTTCCTGCACAGGACGTGCCCTCAGAGGAGGTGGGAGCCGAGGCCACAGTCCAGGGACCCCCACCCAAGGGGCTCCCCGTGAAGGTGGGGGCACGAAGCTGGCCATCTGTCCTCTGGGAGCAGCACAGCCGTGCAGGTGAGTAAGCTTGTGGGCCGCGGGCGGCGGGTGCCCTGCGGGAAGCAGGAGGGTGATTGCTGTTTTAAGGAGCCTAGGGAAGCGGACGTGTGCGCGATCCGGCGCCGGGCCTGGCCGCTCTGAGGCTCCGTTCTTCTCCTGCAGCCCAGCTTCCTGCTCTGAAGGGGGGGAGTAGCAGAGAGAAACCCGATAGCGGCTTTGCTTCTGATGTCCACGTGAGTTACTAGTCCCTTGTCCCCTCTGAGGCCCTCGGTGCTGTCGAGTCCCTAAGGCGAGCCTTGTCTTCTCATCACGGCGTCTTCTCTCCGTCCTGCGCCTGCCTGGGCCCGCCCTGTTCCCCGTCCCAACCCCCCTCTCGCTCCCACCCACGGCCGCCTGGGGAGGCCTGAGCCGGGGTTTCTCACCTCATTCCAGGGACCTGGGACCTTTGGAGACATTCCCTTCTATTTCTCCCGGGAAGAATGGGGGTCCTTGGACCCTGCTCAGAGGGATCTCTTCTGGGACATCAAGCGGGAGAACTCGCGGAATGTCGCCCTGGGTAAGCAGCAGGTGCAGCTGGGACCCTCGGCTCCTCTGAACTGGAGGCAGCAGCCTTCCTGGGGGGTCCCGGTGCTGGAGGGTTGGCCCAAGCAGGCCACTCACCCCTCTGCGTCCCACTGGGATCCTCAGTCTTCTCACACCCTCCTTAGCTGGCTCGAAAGTGGGCTTTTCCTGAGTGTTCGCAAGAGCCCCGAGTTCTTTGTGTTAATGTTCGTTTTTGTTTGCCTGCGAGTGTGTGTTTCCGTGTGAGGGGTGCTCGCAGCGCGCTCGCGCCGGGCCGAGCCCTCAGGCGGGCATCTTCCCGTGATTCCCGCAGCCGGGTGCATCCAAGTGTCGTCCCGGTTCACACACAAGGGATCTGAGGCTCAGAGAGGTCACGGGACTCTGAAGTAGTTGTGAGGTCTCCTCGGCCTGCCCCACCAAGAGGAGCTGATGGGGAAAGCAGACTTGTGCCAAGGCCTGGGCCATGCCTTTCAGGGGTCACCCTCCTGGGGCCCCTCTCTAAGCCGGAGGGTCCGAGCACTGTTGGGGATCTTCTCATTTACTCCACATGACCCCATGAGAAGGCGAGGATCATTCCCCGTTGAACTCTGTCCCTGAGCTAAAGGACAAGAGCTTGTGGGGTGAGAGCAGCGACATAGGCCGAACCCATGTGGTTCCTCGGTTTCTGTAAGAAATACTGAGACCTCAGATCATTTACAAACTACCTAAGTCGATTCGGTTCTGGAGTTTTCATAGCCAGGGTTTGGACTGTGGGACACCGGACCCCATTGTGGACACAGGCGTGGAAAGGTCAGGGGTATGAACAGTAAGGTCTCTGCAGGCATGTAGCCTGGCCCGACTCCTTCCTTGCGTCCGCCTCCGCAGCGTTTCTCTGCTGGCATTTTATCACGCCCCTATTTTATGGACGAGGAGACTGAGGCTCGGGCGTGTGCAGCCCCTGGCTTTCTGATCCTGAGTCCTGTTTCTGCCTCGCCCCAGCTCCCCTCCCGGAACCCAGTGGAACTGAAGAGGCCGCCCCCTCTCGGCTTGCAGGTTCGGGGCTCAAGAGCCAAAGCGAGGAGGCCGGCGGGGGCCGCGGCGGCGACGTGACCGTGGCCTGGAGCCCCGCGGGCACCGAGACGCCGCGGAGCGAGGCCCGGCCGGGCGCGCCCCCGGGGCGGGCGGCGGGCGCGCGCAGGGGGCGGCCGCCGTCGCGCCGGCGGCAGTTCCGGGACCTGGCGGCCGAGAAGCCGCACGGCTGCGGCCAGTGCGGCAAGCGCTTCCGCTGGGGCTCCGACCTGGCGCGCCACCAGCGCACGCACACGGGCGAGAAGCCGCACAAGTGCCAGGAGTGCGACAAGAGCTTCCGCAGCTCCTCGGACCTGGTGCGCCACCAGGGCGTGCACACGGGCCAGAAGCCCTTCTCCTGCGCGCAGTGCGGCAAGAGCTTCAGCCGCAGCGCCTACCTGGCCGACCACCAGCGCATCCACACGGGCGAGAAGCCCTTCGGCTGCAGCGACTGCGGCAAGAGCTTCTCGCTCCGCTCCTACCTGCTGGACCACCGGCGCGTGCACACGGGCGAGCGGCCCTTCGGCTGCGGCGAGTGCGACAAGAGCTTCAAGCAGCGCGCCCACCTCATCGCCCACCAGAGCCTGCACGCCAAGATGGCCCAGCCGGTGGGCTGAGGGCGCGCGGGGGGGTGGGGGGGTGCCGGCGGGGACGGCGGCGCGCCCCCTGCTCGGCCCCGGGGCCGGCCGCCTCCTGGCCATGCCCCTTCTTGCCCCTGGGGTCCCCACCCCCTGGCCTCGCTGGCCCCGTGACTCGTTGCTCCCCGCACCCTCTGCCGGAGCCCCGGGCCTGGCCCTCCGCCCTGCCGAGCTGTGCCTTCTGGTGGGTGCGGAGGACAAGCCTTGGCCCGCAGGGTGCTGCCAGGCTCTGGGAGGGGCAGCCCAGACCTGTGAGGATCTGGGTCCCTGGCGTGGCCACAGGGGCCTTTGGCCCCACAGCCCCTCCCGTCGCCAGGCTGTGACCACTTTGCCCTGTCTGGCGGCGGGGAGCTGCCTGCCTCTGCTCTTAGCTGACTTGCCCCCAGTGAGTCCCTGAGAGCCGCCCCCTGCCAATCTGGCGAGGGTGGTGGTGGCTCCAGGGACAGGAGGCCGACAACGGAAACAAGGACCGGGCCTGCGGAGGCGGCTGCTCAATGCAGCTCCCCTCTACAGAGGTGTGGGCTTTGTGATACTTAACACTAGCACTCCGTCAGCACTTTGTCGCTGACCCCTTAAGCACTGCATTCCACAGTGCCACCTGCATTGTCTGCAGAGTGGCATTCCCAGGGACAGACCACAGGCTCTAGAGGAGCTCGGCCCTGCTGGCCTCAAAAGGGCAGCATAAGACTTTGAATAAATATGGAAACTTCCTCCAGGCTGTTCTGTTTTTTATGCAGTTGCTGGGGGCCGGAGGGGCCTGGAGCTCATACTTCTGGGCCTTCTGGTTGTACCTGTGCTGGGTGGTCACCAGGTGGAGCCACGTTCCTGGCTTCCGGGTTGATGGGTCCCAAATTACAGCCATGAGTGTCCAGACTCTTACCTGCCCATGTCAGCCAGCGACTGGCCTGGACCGGGGACAGCTCAGGATGGGACATCTGGAGGCACCGCTCACTGCCCCAGCAGGACAGTGGAGGAGCTGAGCGGGTCTTTGCCAGGCCTCACTGGTGACATGAAGAAAGGGGCTTGAGCATGGGGTGAGGGGGCAGGGCAGGCGTGTGGGATGCAAAACTCTAAGCCTATCCTCAGATCCCTTAGTGGGAAGGGCGCGCTGGGTCCGCACCTTTCCCCACCCAGCCTTTGACATCTGACCCCTCCCTTCCCCAGCCCCCAGCCTGGAGCCTGCATGGAAGTGGGGGGGGGGATTACACCGTCAGAGCTCATCCTGCCCCAGCAGAGCCTCGCGAAGTGGGGTGGGCACAGGCTGAGACAAAAACGTTCTGTCCCCTAGTCTGTGTGCCAGCCCCTCTGCCCCCAGGGCGCTCCCTCAGCCATCCCCCCTGTGACACTTGCTTTCTCCTGAGGTCCCTGTGATGGACCCCATTTCCCAGATGAAGCAACAGGAGTCTCACTGTGGACAGATGACTCCAGTCAGGAGTTTCTCCCTGTGGGGTGGCACCTTCACCATTTCTCGCCCCCTTGTGCTCAAGGCCGCAGTGTGCACGGGTGTGGGTGCCGTGCATGAGACAGTGGGGCTGGCGGGAGCAGGGCACGGACGTTTTTGGTGCTGGTGGCTGGCTCAGAAGGGAGACACTCCCGTGTAACAAGATCAGATAGGAGGAGGTCAGGAGCTAAGAATAGGATTGGGCATGCGCTCCCGGCTCAGGTGAGGGTGTGCCGATGCCAGCCAGGGAGTCACCCGCTGGGGCCAGGGGACAGAGCAGGGGCTGGGGCAGTGGGGCCCAAGACCCAGGGTTCCAGGGAAAGGGGCAGAGTCCAGCTCAGCTCATAAACAGAGCTGATAGGGCAGGGCTCGGGGTGCTAGGCAAGGGCTGGGAGCCAGGGCATTGGCAGCGGGGTCCGGGGGTAAGCTCTGCTCAGAGGAAGCCCCCACCCGGCCCCCATGGCCTTCCTGGTGGCTGGGACCCTGCAGGTGGCCTCACAGTTGGCAGATGCTCGGGAGAGCCTGGGAAGAAAGGTAGTGGGGGGCACTGCCTGGCCCAGCCCATTCCTGGCTCTTAGCTGAGCCCCGCCCCCGCCAGCTCTGGCCTTGCCTCCCTAGGGGAAGTACAGCGTGCGGGGTCCAAGGGTGGCCCTGACCCTCAGCAGCCCTGAAGTGTCAGCCTCTATAGTCGCTGTCCTGGAGGGCGTGTTCCGGACCCTGGGCTTTGAGAGCTGCCAGAGGAGGGAGGCCCCTGTCCAGGTGAGTCCTCGCCTGCCTCCCACATCCGCCCTCACCCCAGCGCCACCACCGCCCCTGCTGCCAGGGCCTTCCTAGACTCAGGCCCAGCTTTTGCTCTTGCCCTAGGGTTTCCTTGGGGAGCTGACCTCCTTCCGGGAGCAGCTGGATGCCCTCGGGGGCCCTGTGGGCTGTGCCTTTGTGGCCTTGGTGGCCCCCAGTGGGCAGCTAGGGCAGCCCCAGCAGCTGGTCCGGGAGCTGAGCTGCTGTGGGGCCCTGTGGGGCTGCCCCAAAGTTTTCCTTCTGCTCTCAAGTGCTCCTGGGGGTGAGTGGGCTGGGCAGCGACTCCAGCTGTGGGACAGTGCAAAGCAGAGGTGGGGGTGGGCAGGGGGGCTGAGACCTACCCTCCGGCCAACGTGTTGTTTCTCTGCCCAGCTGGCCCCCAGCCCGGACCCTTCCTCGCTGGCCTGAGCAAGCTCTGTGGCCGCTTTCCTCACTGGTCTCTGCTGCAGCTGTTAACAGAGGTGGGGGCCCAGATGGGGGGCGTCCCTGGGAGGGGGCTGTGCCTGTCCCTTCTGCTGGCTCCACTGTGCTGTCCTAAGCCTGTTAGATTCATTCACATGCCCCCCTCATTCATTTACAGTATGAATCTTTATTGTCTCTGCAAGTGGTATCGGCCCCGAGTCCTTGCCTCCTTCTCCACCCACACACCCCTGGCACCCCACGCAAGACCCCCAGACACTCCAAACTGCTTCTCAGCTCTGTGCCTTCATCCACGTGGCTCCCTCTGTCTGGCCTGCCCTCCCGTTGTCCCAGCCTCACAAGGTCCCTTCCAGCCTGTCAGCCATGCCCTTCCTGGAGCTCCCCCAGCCAACACTTGCACTTCTGCACACCTCTGTTCATACTCGCACAGACAGTGACTGACCCGTCAGATTGGGGGTCCCTGGAGGCCAGAGCTGGGAATGATCCATGTCTGGTCTGGGCACAAGGCCTAAAGGTCTCACTGGGCAGTTGGGAAGCCCCTGGGTGACCCTGGAGGTGAGGGGTGGGCCCTGGCGCTGCTCCACAGCTTTGCCCTGCCTGGCACCCTCCCCTGGCGGTACCCCCCACGGTGAACCTTCCCAGACAGGCTCCGAGTTGCTCGAGGGGGCGCCCAGCTCTGTGCACACTGGTCCAAGGGTGCGGGGTGGTGTGGTGAATGGCACCACCAGGATCCCCTTGAGGACATCCACCAGGAAAGCCCCTGATGTTGAATCTGAACTAGGACCTCCCCTGCTTGCCCTCCCCTTCTTTTGTCTGTCTTTTCCTCCCTCCATTCTGGCAGGGGACCCCAAAGAGACTTCGGTAGCTGTGAGCTGTCCAGGCTGTTTCCTGAAGCCAGCGTCCTGCTCCCTCCCCAACTGTGTCCCTATGGAGCACCCCTGAGGGTTCTCTGGTCCCTCCCCCCAGGTCTTCTGCAGGACGGCTGCAGAATCAGAGGCCACCTACTGCCCAGTCCTTCGGAGCTCCTTGCGGGGTGCGCTGTGCCTGGGGGATGTGGAACCCTGGGGGCCCGAGGTGAGGGGGACAGCCAGGTGGCCGCGGTTGTGAGTGGGAGAGGGACCCGGGGAGACCTGAGACGGGGGAGATGAGGAGCGGGGAGGCTCTCCGACCGCTCTGAATGCTCCTGAACTTGTCTGCAGCCAGAACCCAGCCTCAGTGCTCAGTACGACCTGTCAGGGACCAGGGCCGCCCTCCTGCTGTCTGTGATCCGTGGCCGGCCTGGGGCCCAGCACGATGTGGAGGCGTTGGGGACTCTGTGCCGGGCCCTGAGCTTCAAGACCACCCTAAGGACAGACCCCACAGCCCAGGTGAGGTCTGGTGGTGCTCCGAAGGAGGGGGGCCCCCAACCCCAGGATGTCAGTGACTCTCTCCCGCCCTCCTCCCCCCATTGTCTGCCTTCTATCCTTCCCTCTGCATGCATGGGGAGCTCACTCCCCTGCCTCTGGATGCCTAGGCTCCAGGCCGCCTGCAGCCTCCCACACGGCCTGCTTCTCGACTCCTCTGCTCCAGGCCCCAGCTGGAGTCTCACACTTTTCCTGGGAGCGTCTCGGTTCCTTCCCGGACACCCATCAGCTCATTGCCCACCACTCACGCTTCTTAACTTTTTGAGGCAGCTCCTGCCCAGCTGCAAGAGACCAGATCCACATGTCACCTCCTGTTAGGCCAGGCCTCGTGTTGCTGTGGGGGGTGGGGGCGGTTAGAAAACTGCCGCTGTGGGCCTGAGGTGGGCAGGAGGTGGCAAGGAGGGTGGGCGGGGGCTGGAGAAGCATCCCTAGAGGGCCATCGGTTACTGGGGGGGGGGGGGCAATGGCCTGGCCCAGGCCTCAATCTCATCCCCGCCCCAGGCTTTCCAGGAGGAGGTGGCCCAGTTCCGGGAGCGGCTAGATGCCCACAGGGCCCCAGTGAGCTGTGCCCTTGTGGCCCTGATGGCCCACGGGGGGCCACCGGGCCAGCTGCTGGGGGCTGATGGGCAGGAGGTACAGCCAGAGGCTCTGGTGCGGGAGCTGAGCCGCTGCAAGGCCCTGCGCGGCTGCCCCAAGATCTTTCTGCTTCAGGCCTGCCGTGGGGGTGAGTGGGGTCCTACCCTCCTCTCCCACCTGCCTCCCCCACCCTAGTTTCCCACACCCAGCCCTCAGCGGCCCAGGACTCGCTGTCCACCTTCTTCTGGAAGCCCCAGCACTGGCACTTTACCTGCCCCATCTCCGGGCCTCTCCTAGAAGTCAAGTCCACCAACTTGGGCCCTTTACCTCAGCACTCATCACTCAGTGCTCTGAATGTTTCTAGTCTGGCGGCCTGTCCTGGAATTTTGGGAGGTGGGCTCTGGACCCCTGGGGACACCCCCAGGTGTCTGCTGAGTGAAAGAACCCGTGTGTCCCCTCCTTTTCCAGGGCACAGGGACGCCGGTGTAGGGTCCGCAGGTCTCCCCTGGTTCCGGCGCTGGCTGCGGCCATCAGCGACCACCCCCTCGCATGCCGATGTCCTCCAGATCTATGCTGATGCCCAAGGTGTGTGCCTTCCTTCTGGAGGCTGGGCTTGACCAGGGAGGGCTGCTGGGTGGCCTCGCTGGCATGCGTCTCCAGGGCTCTGAGCTGGGGTCCTGCTGCCCCCAGCATCCTCTTTGCTTTGCCAAGAGGATGGGAAGGAAAACTGCAAGGCTTTTGAAAATCAAGGGCTTCTTCCCCTCCTTAAGCCTTGGAACACCCTGGGAGTCAGGAAGGTGAAATAGCTCTTCTAAGGTCACATAGCTGATACGCGGTGGCAGGGCTGAGCTTCGATTTTTTTTTGTTGTGTTGTGTGTGGGTTTTTTTTTTAGATTTCAGTTCTGATTTGCCTTTTCTGCCCTGTGCTCATTCCATTGCCCTGTGTGTCCTTGAGCCAGACTGAGGGGGGAGTCCCCGGGCTGGTAAGTGCAGCTGGTCTTTCTTGCAGGCAACTCCTCCAGGGGCCCCACCGCAGGGAGCTCTGCCCAAGCAGACATCCTGATGGTCTATGCAGCTGCCGAGGGTAAGGGGATGGGTCATCACGAAACCCTGTTACACAGGGCTCCGCATCCTGGCCGGACATTTGGAGTGGCTTTAGGGGCAGCCAGGGCTCGGCATGTGGGGCGCAGGGGCACCAGCCCCGTTGCAGTTGGGCCATCTTCCTTCCATATTTACTATTTATAATAATAGCGATGATGGTGAGCGCATAGTGAGAGCTGAGCCTGCGGAGCGCTGTGAGTTCCGAGGGGGATCCGCCCCGGGTGCTGCCCGCTGAGCCGGTGGCGGGTTCACAGTGAATGTGTGTCCCACAGTGTCCAGCTGTATATTCGCTCCACACATTTCAAGCGACAAGTTGTGCCAGAAGCAAGATGTTCCTGCTCTTTGCAGGAACCATTCCCTTTCCTGACCCCTGGGGTCCTGTCTGCTTGCCCCCTATTTCCACCCAGCTGGGAAGGCAGCTGTGGGGAGTCTGACACTGTGACCCTGGTGTTCTGGCCTAGGCTGTGTGGCCTATCGGGATGAAACGGGCTCAGATTTTATCCAGACGCTGGTGGAGGTCCTCAGAGCTGATCCTGCGAGAGAAATTCTGGAGCTGCTGACTGAGGTGTGTGCGGGGAGGGGCAGAGGCCTGGGGAGGGGGCCGGGCAGGTGCATCCTTCTCCGCTGCTCCTACTCTGTGGGTGAGCCGGACCTGCACTCCGTGCTGGACGCTGGCCGGCAGCTATTAGGCACATACACTCACTTTCGGAGGGTGGAGTGGGTCCCACCTGTCATACACGGCCACTGGGAGTTGCAGTCAGGAGCGGGGTGAGCCTGCAGGGGCTGTGGGCTGCAGGTTTTATGTTAAGAGTGGGGGGGGGGGTGCCCCCTGCTTCCCACAGAAGGTGATTGGCTTGTTTGAATAGTTTCACAGGCTGGCAGGGAACTGAAGCCCCTCAGATTAAAAAAAATTTTTTTTCATGTTTATTTTGAGAGAGTAGGGAGCGGAGGAGGGGCAGAGAGAGAGGGAGAGAGAACCCTAAGCAGGCTCCGAGCTGTGGGCCCAGAGCCCCACGCAGGGGCTTTATCTCAGGACCAGTGAGATCATGACCGGAGGGGAAACCGAGAGTCACACGCGCCACCGACGTCGCCGTCCGGGCGCCCTCGAAGCGCCTCAGATTTAGGCCAAGTGGAGTGCGGCTGGGTCTGACGGGTGTGGTCCTCGCAGGTGACGCGGCGGGTGTGTGACCTGGAGGTGCCGGGTCCCGACGGCCAGGGGCGCTGCAGGGCCTGCCCGGAGGTCCGCAGCTCGCTCCGGCGCCGCCTCTGCCTGCGGGCCTGAGCGCGCGCCGCCGGCCCGGATGCGGACGGTGGGAGCCACGGCCCCGCGCCGCCCCGGCTCCGTCCGCCGCCCGGGTGCCTGCTCTGCAAACGGGCGCGACAGCGCGGGCGCGGGGCTCGGCCGGCGTGCAAGAAGCGTCCGTGCATGACCGCGGCGAACGGGAACGCGTCTGCTCGCAGGGGGAGACCGCAGGCAAAGTGCTCGGCTCCCAGTAAGGGTGCATTTGTGCTCCTGGGAGCCAGGCTGGGCCTTCCTGCGGGCGGAGGGGCCGAGGAGTCCAGCAGCGGCCAGGCTGAGTTTGATGTTCCGAGAAGGGGCAGCCGGGGTGCACGTTGTGGTCTCAGCTCACGCACCCCATCGGCGCCCCGCGCCGGCGCCGTGGAAACGCAGGAGACGCGGTCAGAGTCCGTGTGGGGCCACGGCGCTCTGGACTGAGCCTTGCAGGTGGATCGGTACTGTGAGGAGGGGAACACAGGGCCTGGGGGAGCGCTGGGCAACTCCTGACTCAAAGCGCTCTGGGGCCACGTCGGGGAAGAACTCCGAAGGCGCCTGGTAGGGCTGGAGGGGTCTGCGCGGCCTCACCGGGGCTCGAACTCATAATCACAGTTCCGGGAGGGCGGTTCTCGCGGAGCCGCCTGGGCCTGTCTCCGCGCTGCGGCCCAGCTCGGGACCCCGCCCACATAGAGCCCGAAGGGGCGGAGCTCTTCGCCAGCAGGAGCATGCGCATTGTGGTACACCACGCAGGCGCCTGAATCAGCTTTATGAGAAACGCTGTAGAAACGCTACCGGCGGGGCCGCGTGGCCTAATGGATAAGGCGTCTGATTCCGGATCAGAAGATTGAGGGTTCGAGTCCCTTCGTGGTCGCTGCAGAGATTGTTTTCCCGCCCTCCACCTTACCTTTTCCCTCTGTCGGGACTGTGCCTCCGCGGAACCTTCGGACGCTTGGGCGGGGCCCCGCCCTCCGCACCCTGGAAGCCGCCGTGCGCCTGCGGGGGCGGAGCCCGGGAGTTAGGACCGGAGCCCGGGAGTTAGGACCGGGTCTGCAACCCCGCGCAACTGGGGGATCCGCGAGGCCCTCCGCTGGCCCGAACCTGAAGCCCCCGGCCGCGAGGCCCGGAGCCCCCTGGGGACTGGCTGCACCAATATAGTCCAGAAGACCAGAGCTGTAACGGACGAGAGGTTGGCATGCTGGGGGTGCGTGGGAATTGCTCCAAGGGTTCAGGACAGTGTCGTTCCAAAATATAATAGATTATCGTGATAAAAAGTTTTGGAAATTCTGGCGGCGGTTGGATGATATTGTGCATGTAACTGAAGCCACTGAATTGAACTGTACGCTTAAAGATGGCTAAATTGGCTAATTTAGCTTTATATATATACATTTTAACCGATAAAAATGTAAGATAATCCAATAGATTATTTGGATTTCTTGCAATGATAGCATACCCTAAAATGACTAGTGCGAATGTATATTTAAAGTTTAAATATAAAGACTATGCCCAGGGTTGGGTCAGCATATTACCGGGGGGGGGGGGGGGGAGAAATGTCTCCACCTGAGGAACCGAGCTCTCGCCAAGGGATTCTGGCTAAGCCAGCTCACCTCGGTGATGTGACCTCCCCCCACCTCGTGACCGCTGGGGCCGTGGCAGCCGGAGCTCGCATTCTGGAAGGTGCGCGCGGGTGCCCTGAGATCGTATGGGGGTGTTACTGTGTTTGTGGTGCTTCAGTGGCTTGACGCTTCATTAGGACCAGCATTTTGGAGATGAGAAGGAACACCGATCATCCGGTGGGAAAGCTGACGCTGGGTCCTCATCTTCTCGGGCACATAGCCGGTCAGATACAGGGCCATCGGGGAGGGCGCTTGGGACAAAGACCCAAGGCCACTGAGCTCTGTTAAAACCGCGGAGACCTGAGCCCAGGTAACACGTCTTGTCTGCGGGGCAGTGTAGGGAGAAGGACAAGGACAGGGACGGCACTTGTCCCAACCCCCCGGCTAGTACCCCCGTCCTCTCTTCTACATTTTGCGTAGCCAGCTCCTTCTTGCTTATAGTTACTTACCACCGGGCCCGGATTCTCCTGCGAGGAGAAGGAAAGGGCTTCCCCAGGATTTGATTCCCAGGCTTCTCGTCCCCTAAGCGAGGAACACACCGTAGTCCAACAGGCTGAGGTGACACCTGTGGCCCCACTTCTTTGGACTCCATCTGCGCGTGCGCGGTCCCTGCGGGGTCCGGGGATGTTCAGGAGCCGTGAGCGCCAGGCGAACGTGGGTGTTCGGGGCAGGCCTGAGGTCGGGACGGAGCGGGGAGGCTGCGCGTAATTCGTGGGAGCCACGGGGAGGTGACCAAGAGTCTGGTCTAGGACCATTACAAGCTATATGCCGCCGGCCCCGGTGGCCTAATGGATAAGGCATTGGCCTCCTAAGCCAGGGATTGTGGGTTCGAGTCCCACCCGGGGTAGAGAGGGTTAAGTTTTAGACCTCCTCCAAGGAAAATCCGAATTGCTTCCCTGGTGGAGGAGTTGGTTCCTGGAGGTTTTCCAGACGCGACTAAGTCCCTAAGCGACTGAAAATCCATTGCAACTTTATTTTCTAATAAGGGGCGCAGATTTCCAGCTTTCACAAAAGAATCCTTGCATCGTTCACACATTTCAAATAACCATCCGTTCTATTTGATAATATAAAGGAATAATTGTTCGTTTTCCCAGGTGTATTAATTTTCTTGTGATTTCATATATTTTTAAGAATTCCTATCTTTTATAAACAGACCCAGTTATTTAGAGATTAAATTATATGACAACTGTTTTGCTTTAAAACAGCGGACTGAGTGCTAAACATAGTTAATAACATGTCTGCATACTTGGAAGTTGCTGTGAAAGATCACCTTGTCACAACACACAGAAAAGTAACTGTGTGAACAATGGATGTGTTGATTTGACCCTGGTAAGTATTTCGCCAGTGTATATCAGATCGTGGCATTGCACACCTTCCATCTGTATCATTTTAATTTACCAGTTATATCTCAGCAGAGCTAGGGGAAATAATGGGTTGGATGGAGAGAGAGACAAAACAAGCGTATCATGAACCAGTAATGGCTTAAGCTCAGGGACAGCAGGACACATTATACTATTTCTCTCCTTTACTGCATGTTTGAAATAATCCATAATCAAGCTTTCTCTCTTGGGTGCCTGGGTGGCTCAGTCAGTTAATAGTTTGACTTTTGCTCACATTGTGATCTCGTAGTTGGTGGGTTCAAGCCCCATGGTAGGCTGTCTGCTGACAGCTTGGGGCCTGGAGGCTGCCCTCTCTCTCTCAGACCCTTCACTGCTCGTGCTCGCTCTCTCTCTTGAAAATAAATAAGCATTAAAAAAGAAACTATAAAAACAACGTTTTCTCCCTTTTTAACCCATGCACTCCCTGTCTTCATCCCCGAGGTAAGAATTTCCCAAACTACAGGACAGGGTGTGGAGTACAATCGGAAGCCTCCGGTTCCACACGCCCATAGAAGGGCTGCCCCTGGAGCGTCGTAAACACATAAAAATATATGGTTCTCTTTTGCCCTTAACAACGGTGAGTGAGACTCTCCAGTTCCCCCAGCTCTATCCTTACGTCTTCCACTTTCCCAAATATCCGGGACCCCGTTATCCCCACCGGCGTCAACGCCCTCATCTCAGTGTCGTGCCTCCCACCACCGTGGGCGGCCTGAGAACGGGGGCCGCAGGGCCATCCCGGGCTGCGGCTGCTGCCCTCGCCGGAGGAACGGCCTCTGGGTGCTCTCGGCGTTCGGGGGTGGGGGTGTGCCCTTCGTGCCGCTAGACCCACTCCAGCATTTCCATCTCACTAAGGCTCTGGCTTCCTTTCTCTGCTTGATGAAGTCTCACACCTCAGCCTCCAACGCAGGCGACCGCTGAGTTCAGCGCGTGGCCAGCCAACCAAGACCCCTAGCAGAGCCACGGGCAGCGGCTCACATAACATGTTCGATACAGGCTTGCTGGGAAGTGCCCCCGAGGCAGTAAATTCACCAGCTGCACAGCAAAATCGTATCTCATCCGCCTTAGGTTCGCTCCCACGTGGGTTCCCCGGGTTTCTGCTGGCATAAACGAGCAACACTTGCAATTCTTTTTGGCGTATAAGCTATTTCAGCCTTTGTCCTCACTGCCCACAGCGTGCTGATCTGACTGTGGGGCGCGGCTCACAGGGGTGGTTGGCATGGGCTTTGTGGGGAACCGGCATCCCCGTGCAAGCGACGGGTGAGATGATTACAGGACTTAGCACGGGGAGGCTACCCTCCACAGGCACCAGGCTGACTTTCCTGGCCCGAAGCTCCAAGTGACTCGGGCATCCGAGACTCTCCACTTTGTCCCAGCCCACCCAGAGGTCCCCAGGCCTTGGCCTCCACTTCTGCATAACCGATGCCACTGCTTTCACACGGCAGATTTCCTGAGGCTGTGAACCCAACTTCCACTGTCATTCTACAACATGCACAATCCACTGACTTAGGCGTTTGATCGTTTAGCAGTATCAGCCCTGCAGCTGTAAGATTATTTTATGGCTGCCATGAAATGTCCCACGAAAGGCCTGGTCGTGTCATTTTCTTTCAGCGAGCAAACCAGTGCCCCCAGAAGAATCCCATTCATGCCACCGTCCTCATAATCACCTTTAGTGCCACGACAGTGTGGGACCGCAGCCTCGGGGTCCTTCAGGGCAGCTTTCCATCACAGTCATGTATGTGCCTTGATCACGATGCCACCGTGTGCCATGGTTTACCAGCATCTCCTGTCCCCTTGGCAAGGAGCTCAGCAGCACTGGAGCCCGAGTTCATGACGAAGTCAGAGTCCAGGCAGCAGTCCGGAAACCCGTCCGTTGGTGCTGGGGAGGAAGAGGGAAGGCTGGTAAAAGGGCACAAGCGGTCAGTTGTAAGATGAGTTCAGTTGAGGGACCGAAGGGGATCGAATATACAGATGATGATGATAGATAACAATGCTGTACTGTGTGCTTGGGATTTGCTAAGGGAGTGGTCTTCAGTGTTCCGACCACACACGCACACACACGCACACACGCACACACACACGCACACGCACACACACGCACACGCACACGCACACACGCACACACGCGCACACACGCGCACACACGCACACACACGCACGCACACACACGCACACACACGCACGCACGCACACACACGCACACACACGCACACGGTTACCACGTGAGGCGATGGATGTGTTTGTTCATTAGCTTAATTGTGGTAATCATTTCACAGTGTATACATATATCCAGCCGTCACATCAAGTACCTTCAATATATGGGGTTTTTATTTGTCGGTGATATCTCACTGAACCTGGGGGAGAAAAGAAAAGCCATCTGTTATTTTAATGAGCAATGACTGAATGAACAATGATTAACTAGAGTTGCTAATGAGGCCGTAAAAAAGGCAGAAAGCAGCTACTGCCTGGGACGGGGGACCAAGGGAAGAGAGAAGATTATTAGAGGTCGGAAGCTTGGAGAGGGCCTTCCGGAGCCGAAAAGCAGATCGTGGGGAAGAGTGGCTCTCGGCTGCGATAGGCGTCTCTGAGTTCAGAGGAGGCTCCCACGGACCTCGGGCAGCTTGTGCCGGAGTCTAATGAGCCTCGATGCGGCTGATTCTGTGGGCTGGGAAATGTTAAATTGGATTCAGTTGGTAGAAGGGGTGGTGGTGGTGGGAACAGAAAACAGGAAGTAGGGAGTCCCTTCTTCCTCCTCCGGCCTCTCAGTCTCGGCCTCCGGTCAGCCAGGGCTAACACGGATCCGCGGCAAAGCGGAATGTCACCAAGTAGGCTGTGGAAGGGCGCGCTGGAAGCCGGGTCACGGGACTGTTATCAAAGGCACACCTGCTCTGTCCTGCGTTCCCTGAGCGAACCCAACCCGCGGAAACCCCGGCCTCGGGCTTGCTTCTGGGAAACTTGTCCTGCAACAGTGGGAACCAGACCCTAAGAATGACATTCTCAAGGTGAATCGCCTGCTGGCCGCCCGGCACCGAGGACGCGGCACCGTGGTGGGGGGGCGGGGGGTCGGCGTGCTGGAGCGGAGCAGGTGCACACTTCCGCCCGCGGGGGGGGGGGGGGGAGACAGACCAGAGGAGTGGGGAACGGAGCGGCTCTTGTCGCACGTCTCCAGGCGCCTCAGAGACACAGCGGGAAAGATCTGGTAAGGACCGTGCGATTATGCAGCTGTTGGCTTTTTAAAAAAAGTTTTTATTTCAATTCTACGTAGTTAACAGTTAATATTAGTTTTAGGTGGTACCGTAACTCAACACCTCCATACATCACCCCGCGCCTTAGTCCCCTCACCTATTTCCCCCATCCGCCCACTCTCTCCCCTCTGGGAACCATTGGTTTCTTCTCTATAATTAAGAGTTTGTTTCTTGGTTTGTCTCTTTCTTATTCTTTTCCCTTTGCTTGTTTGTTTTGTTCCTTAAATCCCACATATGAGTGAAATCATATGCGATTTGTCTTTCTCGGACCTATTTTGCTCAGCATAATACACTGTAGATTCATCTGTGTCATTGCAAATGGTAAGATTTCATTATTTTTTATGGCTGAGTAATATTCCATGGTGCGTATATACCACATTTTTTTTTTAAAAATTCTTGAGAGACAGAGAGCGCGCGCGTGCATTAGCAGGGGAGGACCAGAGAGCGAGGGAGACACAGAATCTGAAGCAGGCTCCAGGCTCTAAGCTAGCTGTCAGCACAGAGCCCGACGCGGGGCTCGAACCCACAAACAATGAGATCATGACCTGAGCCGAAGCTGGACACTTAACTCACTGAGCCACCCAGGCGCCCCTATACCACATCTCCTTTATCCATTCATCAATCAGTGGATACACGGGCTGCTTCCATTATTTGGCTGCTGTAGATAAAGCTGCTAGAAATACCACGATGTACTTATCCCTTTGAATTAGTGCTCCCGTATTCTTCGGGTAAATACGCAGTAGTGCAACTGCTGGGTCATAACGTGGTTCTATTTTTAACTTCCTGAGGAGCCTCCACACTGTTTTCCAGAGCGGCGGCACCAGTTCGAATTCCCACCAGCAGTGCCAACACCTGTGTTTTTTGTGTTGAGTTTAGCCATTCTGACAGGTGTGAGGTGATAGCTCATTGTAGGTCTGATGATGAGGGATGTTGAACGTCTTAGCGTGTCTCTGTGGTCATCTGTATGTCTTCTTTGGGAAAATGTCTGCTTATGTCTTCTGCCCATTTTTATTAAGGAAAAAAACCACCTTTTTTAAGATTTTATGTTTAAGTGATCTCTACACCCAACATGGGGCTAGAACTCACAACCCTGAGATCAGGAGTTGCATGCTCCACTGACTGAGCCAGCCGGGTGCCCTGTGTCCATTTTTAAATTGGATTATTTGTTTATCTGGGTGTTGATTTGGACAAGTTCTTTATATATTTTGGATACTGATGCTTTACGAAATATGTTATTTGCAAATATCTTTTCCCATTGCATAGAATGCCTTTAAGTTCTGTTGATTTTTTCCTTTGCTGTGAAGTTTTTATTTTTTTTTAATTTTTTATTTAAAAAATTTTTAATGCTTTTTATTTATTTTTGAGAGACAGTGCGAGCAGGGAGGGTCAGAGAGAGAGGGAGACACAGAATCTGAAACAGGATCCAGGCTCTGAGCTAGCTGTCAGCACAGAGCCCGACGCAGGGCTCGAACCCACGAACCATGATATCCGACCTGAGCCGAAGCTGGATGCTTAACCGACTGAGCCCCCAGGCGCCTCTGTGAAGTTTTTATTTTGGTTTAGTCCCAATAGTTTATTTTTGCTTTTGTTCCCTTGCCTCAGGAGGTGTATCTTGAAAGACACTGCCATGGCTCATGTCTAAAGTGTTACGGCCTGTGTTCTCCTCTAGGGTTTTTATGGTTTCAGGTCTCACATTTAGGTCTTTAACCCATTTTGAATTTATTTTTTGTGTATTCTGTAAGAAAGTGGTCGAATTTCGCCAACAGCATTTTTTGCAGATGCAGTCTTTTCCCCCTGGCTATCCATGCCTACGTTGTCGAAGATTCACTGACCATAGGGTCGTGGGCTTAATTCTGGGTTTTCTGTTCTGTTTTATTGATCGATGTGTCCAGTTTCATGCCAGGACCTTATTGTTTTGATCACTACAGCTTCGTGACATAAGTTGAAGTTCAGAATTGTGAGGCCACCAGCTTTGCTTTTCTTTTTCAAGATTGCTTTGGCTGTTCAGAGTCTTTTAGGATCTTTAGGATTCTTTGTTCTAGTTCTGTGAAATGTGGGTATTTGGTAGGGATTGCATTAAGTGTGTAAATTGCCTGGGGCAGTATAGGCATTTAAACAATACTTGTTCTTCCTCTCCACGTGCAGGGAATGTCTTTCCATTTCTTTGTGTCGTCTTGAATTTCTTGGTGTTCTATCAGTGTTCGGAGTACAGGACTTTCACCTCCGCGGAGTAGCTTTACCGCACGGACACGAAAGAACAGACTCAAGTCAGCTAATTACCCCCTGAAAGCACTTTGGGCAGAACCCAGAGCAACCCACGTGCCCTTCGGCAAACAAAGCCCAAGAGCAGCGGGGGGCCTCCGTGTAAACGTAGCGGATCTGGAGGAAAAGGCGAACGTCCTCCGCCGCCGCCGTCGTCAGAGTGCGGGAGGGAAGACGGGACACTTGGAATGCCGTGGCAAGGGGGGGGGAAGCCGGGGGTCTCTGGGCCCAGGCCTCCACCAGCCCCGCCTGAGGACCCCGGGAGCCTCGCGTGAGGCAATGTTGCGTCTCCTCAGGACCTGCTTCTCGGTCCCCTCCAGGCCACCGGACTGAGTTCCTGACTCAACCAAGAAAGCACCGGCGCTGCCTGGAGGAGAGGAACTGTCAGCAGGGACGGGCCCGGGATGGGGGGGGGGGTAGAAAGCCGGAAAGGGAGAGGTGTTCTGTGTGGGATTGACACAGGCCTTCACACCCGGCCACCCTAGAGCGGTCCTGTAGTGCCACAGCAGAAACTCCCTGCTGACTAGAGGAAATGCCAGCTTCCCTGGGAAATAACACATGCACAGTCGAGAGGAGACGCCAGCATCTCTGAGGAGCTCGGGAGCGACCGTTCCTGGTCTGGCAGGTACTGTGACGTATCCCAAGTAGAAGTAAGCTTTTGAACCTTGCATCCCTTATTGGTAAGAAAAAAAGCCTAGCGCTTGTTAGGACCCCATGATGGTTAATTTGTGTCAACTTGGCCAGCCCATGGCACCCACATGTTGGCTGAAACATCAGTCTAGATAGATGTTGCTGTGAAGGCATTAAAAAAGGTATTAATCTCTACACTTAACGTGGGGCTTGAATTTACAACACTAAGATTAAGAGTCGCAGGATCTATGGACTGAAGCAGCCTAGCAAAGGGATTATTTTTAGATGCAATTAACATTTAAATCAGTAGACTTGAGTAAAGCAGATGACCTTCCACAGCGTGAGTGGGGTTCATCCAATCAGTTCAAGGTCTTAGGAGAAAAGACTGGGAGGAAGGAATGCTGGCTACCTCAGACCCGCCTCCCGACTCGGGACTGCATATCCACTCCATCCTGTGAGCCACTTCTGTAAAATCAGCCCAAATCTCTGTCTCTGTCTCGATGTCTCTCTCTATGTTCTGTTTCCCCGGAGAACTCTGATAAATACAGTCTGTTTCGGATGGGTAGGGTGTCCCAGCCCAGGCACCAAGAGGTACCTAGCAGGTGCGTCCTCACTCCCTCCCCAACCCACTGCCCGCACCCATGGCTGCCTCGGTTTCCTGGAGCCAGGACCTGGGGTGGCTGGATGCCAGAGGAGCAGAGGCACCCAGAGGAACAGACCCCTGGAAACCCTGGATACCCAGACGACCCGATGTGGTGCCTCACGGATGCCAGCCTCAGGGTTGGCATCGCCAGTCCTACGGGCTCTCCTGGGCTCCCGCAGAAAGGAAGTCACACTCCTCTCACTGCCTGCGGCGGCCGGGCAATAACCTGTGCTCGGCGTATCCCAGGATTTCTAATTTCCTTTCTACTTTAGAAAAGGGAGAGGGGCTGGGACAGGGCCAGACAGAGGGTCCCTTCCCTGTCATTTCCCTGCCCTACAAGGGAGAAAAGCCTCGGAAGGTGGGGGTGGGAGGCACAGTATTGGAGAAAGGGATACAGGGCTGGGGCGCCATGTAGGTGCCCACTTGGGGCCAGAGATCACGGGGTTCCACCTTTAGCTGAAAATCCACCCCCAGTACTCTACTGTAGCTCTCCAGCCTTTAGAGTGGAGACTTAATCTCCTAAGCTGTGGGTTCGAGTCCTAGGTTGGGAGATACTCTATTTTGACCTGGTTAGCCCTTGCCCAGATCTTTCCCAACTTTATTTATATACATTATTTCCAATTTCCCAATATTATATATATATTTCTCTATATATTCGATATTATTATATATATAATAAAACATAGGAAATGAAAGCCGCTTGCCTCGGTGAGGTTCCAGGTGCTCTTTCTACTGAGCCCGCCTTCCGGACCGTCAGGATGTCCCACTTTGTACGAGGTTTTGAGGTTTAGTTTTTTTTTTTAATATAATTTATTATCAAACTGGCTTACATACAACACCCAGTGCTCATTCCAACAAGTGCCCTTGAGGTTTCGTTTTTATTGCACAGACCGGACCGGACCCAGTCACCATCTGTCTGGACAAAAGCTGCGCCCAACGTGGGGCTCGAACCCACGACCCTGAGATTAAGAGTCTCATGCTCTACCGACTGAGCTAGCCGGGCAGCTGTATGACAACCCTCCTCCACAGGCTAACTGAGGCACTCCAGAATTTTCCTGTTCTAAAATTGGCTAAGGACAGGTTCTGAGTCCTGTGAGCGCTGCACCGCCCGCACCGGAACGCAGATCTCGAACTTTTTTTTCAGCCGGGAGCGAGGGCGCCACCCGGTCACGGTGTGCCGTCCTGTCCTGCAGGGGTCTGTGCAGCCCAGCAGCTCAGGGCCGCCTGCAGGTCTGGGGCGGGGCCCTGGCATGAGTGTCCCTGGAGAGGGAGCGCCGTGCGGCCCTCGCTGGGGGTGGGAGGTGCCAGGTTCCCGTCGCGGGAGACCCCTCGGTTTGAAACCCTCGGCCCTTTCCGGGCTGGCGGCTAGGGGGCAGTCAGCCCTCGCCGCGGGGACAAGCGGGAAGACCCTCCTTCCCGGGGGGAGCTGGACCCCTTGTTAGAGGAGAGGAGAGAAGAGTTGGGAGCGTCCGCACCGCTGGGGGCTTGGCCAGCGGCGACCCGGGTTCGGAACCGCCGCCTCGGTTCCTCTGTCCCGAGAGGCTCCTGGGGCTGAGCTCCCCGGGTCCCGTCCCGAGCGGCTGGAGGCAGCAGAGCCCGTTCCCAGGGTCCCGGACTCGTGTCCCCGTCGGGTGAATTTCTGCGCGGGGGGTCCCCCGTGGGAGACCCGCGCTCACCGGGCCGCATCCCCTCCTCTGGCGGCTCCGGCGCGGGGGGCGCGGGCGTCATGCTCTCGGGGCGGTGGGGGGGGGGCAGGGGGGCGGGGATCCGGGGCGCTGGGCCCCACCCTCCCTCCCGGAGGTTCCGGCCGCGCCGCACCCACTCCCCTTCCGCAGTCGAAACCGAAACCTCGTCCCGCGCACCTTCCGGAGGGACTTGAGACGGGAACTCGGAGCCGAGGACAAAGGCCTCCAAGGAGAAGCTTCAGCACCCCTGCTGCGGGGTGGCTCGTTGGTCTAGGGGTATGATTCTCGCTTTGGGTGCGAGAGGTCCCGGGTTCAAATCCCGGACGAGCCCATCTATGTCTTTTCAGAAGGTCACGGAGGTCCCGGGTGAGAGGACACTGGTCAGACTTACCAGTCCATGAACTTGATCCCTGGTGTCCTGGTCTGTGCACGAGTGCGTGTTTGCACACACCTGGCTGCCAGACCAGACTTCGTCTGGGCACCTCCCTTTCTTTCCCCTTGGGGTGCGAAAGGTCATGTTTGCAAACATCTTTTTCCGTCTTAAGGGGCTCCCAGGAGGGCCTTCCCCAGACAAGGGAAGGAAGGAACCCGCAGGAAATTGGGCCTGGGGAGAGGCTCGGCCTTAGTGCAGGCGCCGTGACGGGCATAGGGTCCCCCTGGGCGCCTCGGCCACGTTGGAAGAACCGCAGTGTTTCAATAGGTTTATGATCGTTCAGGTATGGTGGGGTCCGCACATGCAGCCATCGGAAAGATGGCCTATTACTCACAGCTCCCGAGATCGGCACGCCCGGTCCCTGTGCGGTGGGGACAGTGGGGGCGACGGGGATGCATCGGGGAGGCCCTGGGTAGTCAAGAAGCAGAGGAAGTGAGGAGAAAGCTGCGCAAGAGCTTTCTCGTGGTTTCAGTGAAGCTAGTTTGAATTAGCTTCAGCTGCCCCTGGGACAGAGGTGCTGTCCCTAGTTGTCTGTTTCCTGGCCTTGGGGTGACTGTGGCAGGAGGGCAGTGCCCCCAGTCTGGGAGCCCCATGAAAGTGGCGACTGGGGGCTGTGGTCCCTGGAATGGTTGGTTTGCATCTGAAACGCACCCTTTAGGAGGAGTTGTTTGCTATCTCCAGGGATTGGCTAACCTTGGGAAGGAGAAATCCCTCCAGGGTCGGCAAGGCTTCAGACATCAAAGGCTCCGAACACAGAAAATAGAAGGCGTGGTTAATAAAGGCAGGACAGAAGGCTCCCGCGGGCATTTCAGCGGCTCCCCATCCGGGGAGAGCTTCCCGATCTCAGTCAAGTGCGGCCTGGGGATTGTGGCCCAGAGCCCTCCCCAGGCCGGCCGCAGCAGGGCAGAGCCCCCTGCCTGTGCAGACAGTGGGTCCCCTCTCTGACCTAGGCAGCCCCTGGTTTCTTCACTCAAGCCCCTGGGGGGGGGGTGTTGGATGCCCCTTTTATGCCTCCTGACGCTGGAGTCCCCGAGAGAAGCCGGCCTGCCCAGAACTTGTTTGCGCACTCGGGTGCCCGGGGAGGCCTCTCCAGACTGTGAGGCCTGGTGGGGGTCAACCAGGGCAATCAAGCTCCCAGTCCAGAGCTTCCTTCTCCTGTGGCCGGACCCTCTGAAAACTCCCACCCTTATGGGGAAACCACTACCCCCTCCAGCGGCCGGATAGCTCCTCTCCACGATCCTTTCCTGAATGCGCAGCCTCCGCCCTCAGGCCTGCCTTAACCCCTCCTGACTTCAGCGCTCAGGGTCTGCCCCCTCCTTCACACCCAGCCCCGGAGAGAGCTTAGCTGGGGCTCAGCAGAGGAGGGTCCCTGTGGAGGAGGGCACATCCTCCCTTCTGTTTCAAAGCCCCCAGGAGCCCGCCGTCTCCTCTTTCCAGTCTTCCCAACGCATGAACGGAGTCCCCAGCAGATCCCCGTGGGGACGGACCAGAGATGGGTCCCGGTGCAGCAGCCCCGGGGCCCAGCTGGACCCCAATGGCTGAATCAGGTCTGGGTGTCGAGGTGTGCTCAGTGGTCAACCTTGACCCCGGTTATGGGCAGTGGCCAGGCAGACTGCCTCCCCTGAGGGCTCCCCAGATTTCTTCACGTCCTTCCTCATCCTCTCTCCACCTGTAGACACTCGGCATCCCTGAGGGGCGCTTCCACCGGGGCCTGAGCCGGGTGGGAGACACGTCTTGGAGTCTGGGAGGCAGATCGCTGGATAGAAGGTGACACTTGGGTCAGAGCGGTGGGTCCCTCCAGTGTGTGGCTTGGGGGCGGGGTGGGGACCTGTTGGGGAGAGTACGGTCACCCTGTTCTCAGCTCTGCTCCACAGCCCAGCACTTTGCCTGGTGACAGAGGCTGATGGCCTCAATTTTCCATTGGTGGGAAGAGCGGCCACCCTAAAACCCGGACTGAGACTTGCTGCCTTGGAGTCTTGGCGGGACCCTCTGAAAACTCCCCCACTGGGGGGCTGACCCCACCACCACTCTCCTGTCCACGGTGACGGGAATCAAATCCTTCTCTCACACCCACAGGAAGCAGGGACAGTTCCCGATCAGGGAGGCCAGAGCCAGAGGGGTGACTCGTTGGTCTAGGGCTTTGACTCTCCATTAGGGTGCACAGGTCCCACGGTCAAATCCCAGGTGAGTCTCCTTTTGAGAGTGTTTGACGGTGGTGGCATTGCATTCACCAGGACACATGGACACACCCACCCAGGCTGTCACCCTCACCTGCTCATAGTGGCCCTGGGCCCTCTGTCCTGAGGGGCCTCCCCAAGCTAATGATCGTGGCCTGGAATCCCACGTACACCCTGACCTTCAAAGGGCCAACTTAGTAGGAACTTGACCTTTTCACGACTGTGCACGTGGCATCCTGCAGTGGCGTCCTTTGGCCGGGCAGGTGACGGTTGTGGCTCCTTCCCTTGACTAAACCCAAAAGAAAACTGTGATGATGGGTGGCTTTTCTCTTGTAGCCAGGTCCAGATCTCTGATGGACCGCTTTCTAAGATTGCTTTGCTTGCAGCAGAAGTTGAGGAATAAAGCGGCTGGAAAACCCAATATAAGGAGGGGATGTCATTCATCACCTCTGATGGCTTTGGTGAGGTGTTGGGGCACAGTGACGGGCTGGTGCTCCCTGCGCCCCGCCTAAGAGGTTTTGTGCAAATTCATGTCTAAGAGGTTTTATCTAAACCGAATATGGCAGGAGTTGCTCAGCGGTCCCAGAGGTTTGTGCAAATTCTGTTTCTAAAAGGACACCCAACATGGGGCTCAAACCCACAACCCCAAGATTAAGAGTCTCATACTCTACCAACTGAGCTAGCTGGGCAGCCACAATCAGGGTGCTGCGGCCGAGTTTCAGAATTTGATGGGCTATGGACAAGCCAAAATAGCGAGGCAGATCGGGTCCTGGTGTTAGACCTTTCCCTCCTGGAGCGAGTCACCGAGAGTGAAACCCACGACACAAACGGAGACGGTGAATGGGTTTTATTTTAGTCTGGCCGAACGGCCCCTCCCGAGTGTTGGCAAGTCCTCAGGAGAGAGTGCCGCCGAGCGGGAGATCGGGGTGTTTAGGGCTTTGGCAAGACAAAGTAAGTCATCATTTAGTTAGCCAATCATAGTTTACCGCATTTTACAGTGGCCAATCGTATTTCGACACAAACATAAGATGTGGCAGAGACCTGTCAATTTTAGAGTTCTTTGTCTCAGGAGAAATTTGAAGTGACCAATCATAGGTCCGACGAGGAGGCAGAGCAGGTGCACAGAAGCGAGACCTGTGCAGTTAAAGGGTGGGATCCGGCAACTAACAGTATCTTAGGATCTAGCAACAGTATCACAGAAAGCAAGTTAACCTCTAAATTAATTTATGGGTTACATTTTAGGACTCCCAGAGCTCAATTTCCCAACCCTTGATTGTTCAAGCAGAAAAGGATTGGAAAGTGAAACAGTGGTTGGTATTTTTTCATTAGGGTCTGCTTGACCCGAGGAGGGTCTTTCACTGGGGACAGCGGGCACGTGGCCACCTCTGGAGTCCCTCAGGCACTCTGCGTGTGTGAACTGCCCATAATTGGCAGCATCCCCAGCCCAATGAGGGGAGTGGGGAGCCAAGCGGTGGAGGCTGAGGGGCCACCCTGACCCACGGACAGACAGATGGGTTCCGCGGCCACGGGGAACACTGGACGTGGACAGGACTCAGAGAGGACCTGGACAGCTGACCCCGCCACACAGGCACAGGCGGTGGGAAATGGGGAACCAACTGGCCTTATGTAATCAAACAAACCTGAGAACTTAAAATAATTATTAGACCCGCCAGATTCCACTTGTTCGCAGGAAAGCTCCCATCTGTACTTCCTTTGAATTATCTGAAATCAATTATTTTTATTCAAAAATTTAAAAATATGTATTTTGCCTCTAAGCCTTCTTGGGCAATCCTTGAACCTGCCCCCTGCAATGGATGGCTGCCGGAGTGAGGCGGGGAAGGGAGTTGGGAGACCCCCGGGCGCCTGCTGTGACACCTACCTCCTGCTTGCTGCCTGGGGGTCCAGGTGCCAGGATTCAGGGGCAAGAGTGGAGGCTCCCTGTGTGCCTGCAGGCCTGAGCCCAGGTGGGTTTGGAGTGGGGCAGCCCCCGGTACCCCCCTCTCCAGAGCAAGGAGGAATTTTAGGGTGGGAGTAGGACCCAGCAGCTCTCTGCTCATCCTGTACCCCAAACTCTGGAGTCGAGGTGCCTCAGTGAATCTGCTGAGGATCCACAGAACTTTCAGTCTCTGCACCCCAGCTGCTGTGTGCAGACCTGGCCCGCATCCTGAATCCAGCTCACCAGTGCGGACAGGACTAAGGAGGAGCAGGGAGCTGGCTCACAGACGGGGGAGGACAGAACACACAAGCAGCGTTGTTAGTGGTGGTGCGTGTGTGCAAGGCACTGAGGGCATTTCAAAACAAAAGGACTTTATTTGTAGAGATATTTGCTCCCTACCCAAAAGCGAAAAGCTTTTATGGTTGAGGCAATACTATATGTGCCTTAAAATTAAAAAGTGGAGGAAGATAGGTTTTAAAAATGCACAGAAATGGGGGAGGCTGGGAGGGGGGCAGAGAGGTTTTGAGAACTCTGTTTCTGCTCAGTTTTGTTGTGAACCTAAAATTGCTCTAAAAAGTAAAGTCTGTTCTTTAAAAATGTTCTCTTCCAATGGTTTAGGCTCTTGAAAACGTCTGCTAAGTGTCTGATAGGACCAGATTTTCTTTCTTTTTAGGTGGGAACCGAAGTCACCCTGGGAGACTCCGCTGGGCCCTTGGATCTGTACGTCCCAGGCCTGCGGCCGGCGCTTCTACCAGAGCCCCCGGGTCTCCCTTCAGGACACTCTCAGTCTCAGCAATATTCCCTGGTGTCCGCAGGGGACAAGAAAACTCGGTTGATTAGGTACTTAGGTCCATACACCTTCGTCGCTTTTTGGAAAAAATTCTTCCCAACTCAGTGCCGCTCTTCGTTTCTGTGGCTGCGGTGAGAAGTGACCACAATCAGAGGCATACTTTCTCACACTTCCAGAGGCCAAAGCGGAAAGCCGAGGTGCCAGCGGCCACCTTTCCCGCTCTCTTAAAGGCTCCAGGGAAGAAGCCCTCCTTTCGTCTTCCCGCTGCTGGTGGCTCTGGCCAAGCCCAAGGCTCATCACCGCGGTCTGGGCCTCCACTGTCCCAGGGATTTCTTCTCTCCACGAGCCTTTGTCTTATATAATCATATGATCTTTTTATAAGACCCCTGTCGTTGAGTCAGGGCCCGCCCTACTCCAGGATGCTCCCACTTTAATTACAGGTGCGAAGACCCTGCCTTCTGAGGTCCCGGGTGGCCATTGTGTTAGGCGGACTCCATTCAACACGATTTTTTTTCCGAAACATGTTATATTTCTTTTCATTTTCTAACTCACGACCTCAAGATCAGGAGTCAGACACTCTAGCCATTGAGCCAGCCAGACACCCTATCTTCTTTTTAAATAATAATTCTGGTTCACTGGGATATGTGCACTCGGCAGCCCAGTGCGGCGGCTTCTCCGACCTTGGGACCAGACTGGAGACTGCCACTCATCGTTCCTCTTCCGCAGTGATTTTCCGGCGCCCCGCACACAGGTACAGTGGGAAATCGAACGCTGCAAAAATTGAGTATTGATGTTTCTCTCAAAACTTTTTTTAAGTGTCCCTGGGAATTTTTGCAAACTATACAGGTGCTTCCACACACAGTTTGGGAACCGCAGAGCCAAGCCCAAAGCATCACCCCGAGTATAGACATCACGTGCTTTAGGAGCGGAAGTAGCTGGCATCACAGGGAATGCATGCTGGTGGCTTTTCGGGCCGGGGCCTGGGGGTGACTGTTTTGGAAGTGGCTGTACCCTGAGCCCCATCCCACTTGACGGTCCTCTCTGTGTGGGTGGTACCTTGACCCAGCCCAACCTTTCAGCCATCCCCGACACGGAGGGCTCCAGATCCCAGGCCGGCCGGAGGTATCCCTCCCTCTTGGTCTGAAAAGACATCACAGCCAGGCCCACACTGCCGACTGCAGAAAGATGGCCTCTTAGGGTTGCATCTGGGACCTCACATCTAAAGCAAGAAAAACATCCTTAGGCCAAAAAAGTCCCTCTGATCGGTGGTTCTTGGTGCCTCCAACTGTCCTCCCTCACTTGCCTGACACACCGACTCGGTTTCCGTTGGCCAGGGAGGAGTATGCCCTCACATCCGGAGTCTGGGATGCTAACTCTGGATCTAGTTTTCAGACGAATCCTCCCAGGGGCCCCCAGCGCTGGGCACAGCAGAGGGCACAGGGAGAGTCTCAGTGGAGAGGGAGTGCAGGGCCCGGCCAGCTCCGAAGGCAGGAAGGTTTCTTAGTGTCATGTGGAGCGATGGGTCTCTGGTCCCTGCTCCTTCCTGGCCCTGAGTGGACTTCGGCCCCCTGTTGGGGCAACAACCTGACCATCTGGAGAAAAAAACAAAAAACATGAAAGGGAGATATGGACCCCTCTGGGATTTGAACCCAGAACCTCTCACATCCAAAGCAAGAGTTGTAAGCCTAGACCAACAACCCACACCAACCCAGTTCTATGCTGCTAATTCTGTCCCCTGGCTTTCTTCTCCTTTGATGTGACAGTGTCCGAGATGCTCATCCCAAGAGGGAGGATTTGGTCACCTTCCAGAGAGGGGTTAGGTTCGACACTGTGGGTTCTGGAGTCCCAGAGGTCAGTTCCCCCCCAGCCTCTGTCACAAGGACCTCCCTCCTGGGAGGGACGGGGCAGGATGGCGTAAGGGTTGGTGGGGGGTGGGGGAGGGGCTCAAACCTGAGTCTAGGGCGACCCCTCCTCCTTACACGCCAGACCCAGCAATGGAGCCAAAGCCACGTCTCCTCCGCTTACAGAAAGGGGGGGCTAGGGTCTGGGGCGACCCGGGAGCCCTTGTCCTCGGCCAAGCCCGCCCTCCTCTGGGCTCAGCCCCCCAAAACCCCATGCGACTCTGAGTCGCACGAAGTTCCCCTCTTTGGCCTGGTGTCGGGCACTGTCCCACTGTCCCACTGCCACCCCTAAGCTAGACTGACGCGGGGGACTCGAGGCACTGCACTGATCTCCCGTTGTGGGTGGGCGATGATTCTAGAGACCGACTGGAAAGGAAGAAGGTGTCTCTGACCCGCCCTTGCGCGGGACCCCCAGTGCCCCTCCCGTCTGCAGCGGGTCCCCTGGGTCTCCCTGTCCACACACCTCCCGCCCTAAAGCGAAGTGTGGGGCGGGGCGAGACGTTGGGTTTGAAAGTGAGACCAGTCGGGGATTTGAACCCCCAGCTCTGGCAGGTGCGGGAGCGAGGGGGGGGGTGGGGTCATCCTCCAGGGACAGCTGTAGAGAAGGGCATCTTTCCCCGCTGAACTCTAGTAACCTTGGCCTCCGCGATCCTGTGCTCCCAGACTGCCAAAGGGTCCCAGGAGAGGGCAGAACGGTTGGAGGGGAGCCTGGGCTCCCATCTCAGGCCTGAGCGTACTGAAGGTTCTAGAACTCCCATCCAGGCTTCCCTGCTGGATCCGGGGTCCTGAGGGACCGCGGGGTCTCAGGGACTCGGTGCCTGCGTGGCACCGCCTTCCCAGCCCTGCCGGGCTCCTGGGCCTCCTTCTCTTTGTCCCTTTGGGTTAGAGTGTCCCCGATCCCTGCCCATGTCCTTGAATTTTGGGTCCCCCCTCCTCCTCCGCTGCTTTCAGTTCTGAGGTTCTGCTCAATTTCGGGCTGGAACGGAGGAATCGTGTTGGAGGCGGCCCTGGTCGCGGGGGCGGGGCTGCGGGGATGGGGAGGCCTTCTTGCCCCAGCACCGCCTCCCGTTGCCTTTGAAGGAGGCCCCGGGCCCCGTGCCCGGCTAGCTCAGTCGGTAGAGCATGAGACTCTTAATCTCAGGGTCGTGGGTTCGAGCCCCACGTTGGGCGTGCATTTTACAAGCCTGCGCGAATGGTTTCCGGCGCTTGGCAAGCAGTTAGCACAAGTCACGTTTCAGGGGCTGCCGGGGAGACCCAAAGGCCAAATCCCTGTGCGGGACCTGGAGCTGCAAGAAGACTGGACGGGGTTGGGGGGCGGGGGGGAAGGTGAGGCGTTAGAGTTGCCCAGCAAGACCTCTATCTAGTCCCCTTCTACACAGAGATTGCGGACCCGAGTTGCATTTCGGGATTTAAGTGTGCATCTGGCCCATGGGGACGCGGCAGGAACAGCGAAGAGCTCAGGGGAGTCATGTCCGCAGGTCAGTGACCCCAGCACACCGGCTGCCCTCCTGCCCCTACCAGGGAGCTTGTTTCCTAACTGCTTTGAGGAGACGAGGCCACCCAGTTGCCTGGACCCCTGGGGTGGATGTGGTCCTTGGATGACTCCCTGCACCTTCCCAGAGTGGGTGCAGATGTGAATTAACGGTAAGGAGTGAGGTCCCTCGTCTCCTGACCTGGGCTTCTGAGGTCACTGGAGATCCACGCTCCTCCCAGTTCCCCTACAGGGGCAAGGAATTCAATCCTGGGAAAACTGCCTTGAACTTCACTCAAACCGAGTGGAGTCCTTCCCAGGAGGGACCAATGCTTTTCTTTCTTTTTTTAATTTATTTTTGAGAGACAGAGACAGTGTGAGCAGGGGAGGGTCAGAGAGAGAGGGACACACAGAATCTGAAGCAGGCACCAGGCTCTGAGCTGTCAGCAGAAAGCCCGACGCTGGGCTTGAACCCACGAACCGTGAGATCATGACCTGAGCCGAAGCCGGACGCTCAACTGACTGAGCCACCCAGGCGCCCCAACACCTGGCTTTTCCAGGACACCAGGTGGTGGGGATGGGACGGAGAGACAGGGGAGGGGCAAGGTGCCGCACCACCCCTCATGCTCAGGGTCATAGAACGGAGTCCATGTTGAAGGAAGGGGTGGGGAGTTTTTGCCCCCAGGAGGGTCTGTCTGCTCATCCCTAAACTGGGAGAAGAAACCCTGAGCCCTCCCTTTAGCACAAGTCTTGGAACTTCCTCCTCTACCCCAGGAGACCCAGTCCCCGGGCGGCCGGTGTCCAAGGTAGCTGGCATGTTCAGAGAAGGGAGAGGGGCTTCGTTCAGCTGAAGCTGGATCAACAGGGACAGTACACCCCGTTCCGCAGTCCCCAGTAACTCAGGGACCGAGCACTGGACTCTGGATCCACTGCCTGCGAAAGGAAGATCAGGTCTCTAGAAGCCAAATTTGGCTCAGTCATAACCTCCTTGTCATTTGGGCGGGGGCCCTTGCCACAGCACCTGGGCTGTAGAGAGCCCAATGTTTCCATGTGTGTGCGTGTAGCTGATTTATGCAAGCTGGGCCCAGAGGGGTCCCACAGGACCAGCCGGCCTAGAGGGTCCCTGGCTTCAGTCTGTTGAAGACATTGAGCGGTTCCAGACAATGTCTAGGAGACCTGGAAAGGAAACAAGAGTCTCGTGTTAGCTCGGGGCTGGGGTTTTTGTTGAGGATTGAGGTTCGGTGCCGGGTCTTCTCAGGCGTCCAGGAACACCGAGAGGTTAGGTGTTCCCCGCAGGTCCCTGCTCAGGAGCCAGGGGTCCTGATGAGTCGGTGGTCTTGGGGACCGTTCATGACAACTCCTGCCCCCTCACTCCTTAGAGGTCATCTGTGGTGCTGGAAGACTCCAAGGAATTCAGTAGTCCCTTGACCTTTGCAAGGGGGACGTACACTATCTGTCCCTTTAAGGTGTGTGTAAGGTGGGCGTGTGGAACCTAGCAGCAACAGAAGCAGCAAAAGGAGCAAAAAAAAAAAAAAAAAAAAAAAAACAGTTTTTCATGGGGTTCCTTTAGTCTTTCTGTCTCACCCCACCCAGGTGGCACCCCAGTCCCTCTCAGATACCAGATGGAGCTGTCCCCAGCCAAGGTGTGACCTTGGAGCCGAATTCAAACTTAGATCTCAGGAGCTTTGGAGTGGCCCCGGGTACACTTCCCAGGAGAGGGCGGGTCGGGGTGAAGAGACAGACGAAGGTGAACCGGAGGCCGGGACAATTTGCTACGTGGTCCTGCTGGGAAACCTCTGGTCAGATTTTGTAAAACTGTGCCCCAGAGGGTTAATGAGGTTAAAACTGTCACCGCCACCCAGTGACTCCCCTTCTTCTTCACCACAGTGCTCACTCTATTGTTTAGAGGCAAACGGCAGGCAGCGCTCTGGCCAGCCTAGACCGGTTTGAGCGCCACACCGCTGCACGCATGCGCGGCCGGACCCTCTCGTGTCTGCTTCATTATAATGTTAAATCCTCGCCCGAGGAGCAGCGCAGGCTTCAGCTGCTTAACATGCAACAGGTGTATAGGCGTATTTTGTAAGCACTCGGGCACAGCCGTATGCCCCCCTGCCTCTGCTTTCGAGGCCCAAACTCCCCTTTCTGGACAGTCATCTGAATACTCACCCCCACTTCAGAGTGGGGCCAATAGCTTTGGAAATTATTCCCCGCGATCTCCTTATTTGCTGCAAGTAAAGTTCCTTCGGGCGACAGCTCCGCCTGGTGTAGTCTCTACCTGTAGCTCACCAAGGAGCAAACTCGCACGACCCCGTGTCACAGAAGCACATGGGGAATGGAACTGGGGGGTTCACTTGTGTCCTTGGCCTCTGAGACTTGCAGAGCCAAGGTTGAGTTGGGGGCTAAGCCCCCCCCCCCCCCCCCCACTTTCTGTCTCAAATTAGCCAACCTGGGCATTTCCTAGGGAGAAAGGACCATCATTCCCATAGCACGATTGTCCTTACTTCTTTTAAAAACACTGGAGCCGTAAAGCAACGGCTGAGCTGGATTTATTCCAGGAATGCAAGGTTGGTTTTATGTTCAAGAAAGTCTATCAAAGTAGTTAATCATATTGACGGAATGAAAAAGAAAAGTCACGGGATCTTCATAAATGTTTTTACAGACGCGTGGATAGAGTTCACACCTGTATTAATCATGGTTTTTATTTTCTGTATTATATGATGGTTTGACATCTTGGGGGCCCTGCTGCCTGAGGGGAAACCCCTCCACCCAGGGCTAGCTACGTCCTAGAGAGAGTAACACTGTGCCTGCTAACAGGCCTTTCATATGCAAGCCAACCAATGCAAACCAACCAAACTCCTACCCACCTCCTCATCTAACTCTCCCACCACCCCAGTATTTGCCCTGCCCTAAATCACCCAGGGGCAGATAACGGGGAACCAGGAACACCCCCTAGGGCCTGCATCCCACTCAGTTATTCAAACTAGCCAATCTTAAACTGCTCACCTTGCTTTAATTCGCCTTTCTCACTGAAAGAATTCGCCCCCAAGTATGGGAAGTCCCCAAGGGGGTCGTCGCCCACCCCGTGGGGCTTAAGGACCGAAAGCGGAACCCGCTACGGGCACTTACTTGCCCCGCGTGCAGACTGGCTACCCTGGACCTGCGCGCATAAAATGGACCGGTCACCTCCTCCTCCACCTTTTCCTCCTCCTCCAGAGGTCCGAGGGCACAGCCCCGTCTCACCGGACCAGGCCGACTTGGTGCCCGTCCCCTTCCTCCTGTCTGTCGTAGCCCCCACCGCCGTCGCCGCCGGAAGCCTCGGGGTCCCCTGCAGAGCGAGTGCTCTTTCCGCACGGGCCCTCCGGCTCATCCAGGCCCCTGGTCCTCCCGTCTCCCACAGTATGCCCCCCGCTACCCCGGGGGCAGGATTCGATCCCCGATCCCGGGGATCACCAGATCCGTCATCCTGGCACCGCGCAGCTCTGCCTCTGCCCCCTTGGTCCACGGGGTCTCCCCACGGCCACCCCAGCGCTCAGCCCGCGGACTGGCTTCCAGGAGCCGCTCAGCCTGCCCGAGAACGAACCGAGGTCGTGCGCGATGCTAACAGCACTATGGGAAGCACTAGCGGCTTTTTGGGCGTGCGAGGCTCGTTGGTCTAGGGGTATGATTCTCGCTTCGGGTGCGAGAGGTCCCGGGTTCAAATCCCGGACGAGCCCAACGCCTGCGTCTTTGCTCCCTACTATTTTACAAGGGAATGTGGAGCTCAGGACGCGGAGCCTGGGGTCTCATCGAGCCCTGCGGGGAGCACTCAGCTTCAGGCACATCGTGGGGACCTGACGGGGCTGGGCCACTCGCTGCCTGCCGAGTCCTTGGGGTGATGGGGGGAGGGGAGGCGGCGGGGCTCCAGGCAGGCCCCAGCGGGCAGTGGGGTTCGTCGGGCAGTCGACTTGGTGGTCAGCTCGCGCTCAGCCTGTTTCTGCTCTGCCCCCGTCACCAGCTTCTGCCCCTGGGACCCCTGTCACCTCCAGCTGGCCGGCCTGAGATATGCTGTGAACGTGTCTGGATTGACGTGTCACAAAGAAAGTAAGATCTCTTGCTGCGTGTTGCAGTGATATTTTGGATATATTAAGTTATGTAAAATATATTATTACAATTAGTTTTACCTATTTCTTATAGAAATTTATACAGATAGAAATAGAAAATTATACAGATAGAAAATTGTAAGTGGCAGATGTGGCTTCTATTTGCCACCGGCAAGAATGCACCACGCTGGGCCAGAGGCATGACTCTCACGGTAGGACTCAGGGGTCCTAGGTCTAAAAGGATCGACCTCTTGATCACAAAATCGTTCCATTCCGGTTTCAGGACCACAGCAGGGGGTGTGGCTCCCTCCCCGCGTGGGTTCTGGGCTCTGGACAAGACACTTAGACCAACATGTGCTACTTTCCCCATCTGTTAAATGGTCACACTTCCGATTCAGAATGATTTATTTAAAAGACAGTCTTGTCCGCCACTGATTTGTAGTGCACAATTTCCCCACAAATCAAAAGCCTGAGTCTATGGGGTTCTAATACTTCACTGCTTTGTACTGTGGTCTGTTTTTCTTTCTGCCCAAACCAGTTTAGCTTTTATGGGTAGGTCTTGATACCCAGGCGTGTGAGTCTCTCAAATATGTTTTGGTGATTGCTGGCCCTTTGCAATTTCAGGTAAGTGTGAGAATCAACTTGTCAGCTTATGCAAAAATAGTGATTGGGTTTTGGTTGGCCTAGCACTGATTCTGTAGAGCATTTCCAGATTATCGGACGCCATTACAATGTTGAGTCTCTCAGCCCCTAAACAGGATGTATCCCTTCATTTATCAAGGTGTTCTTTAACGTATCATAAGAGCATTTTATATTTTTCTGAGATACGTCTTGCATATCTTTCATTAGAAGTTTTGCTACGCATTTGGTGTTTTTTATACTATTGTAAATTATATCACTTTGGATATAATGTTTGAATTTTTGCAGGTATATATAAAATACAATCCATTTATATGTATTAATACTGGATTCAGTAACATTGTGAAAGTCACATATTATTTCTAATTTACAGAATTTTCTGCATATTCAGGCATGTCATCTGTGAATAATGGCAGTATTACTTAATTACTTTCAATCCTTATCTATACCTCTTAATTTTAATTTTAAATTACTTTTAATTACTTTTCTTGTCTTATTACACTAACTTGAACCTGCAATAAAATAGAAATGTGGTAGAAGACCTTCGTGTTTTGTTCCAAAATTCACAGAGAGAAGCTTTCAAAATTCTTCTATTAATTTTTAAAACATTTTTAATGTTTTATTTTTGAGAGAGACAGAGTACAAGTGGGGAAAGGGCAAAGAGGGACACACAGAATCCAAAGCGGCTCCAGGCTCCGAGCTGTCAGCACAGAGCCCAACGCAGGGCTCGAACTCACAAATCAAACTGTGAGATCATGACCAGAGTGGAAGTCGGAAGCTTAACCGTAGCGTAACCCGTGTCTGTTAAATCAGGGCTCGTCTGGGAGGACTTGGTGTCTAACAGCCTCTGGAGACTCCTTTACTCACATGTCTGTCACATGAACAGCTCAGCTGGGACTGAGGAATGGAACATGACACATGACTTCTCCACGCGGCTCAGCCTGGGCCCCTCCCGGCACGGAAGCTCCAGCTCACCGAATGTCCTCCCTGGCAGCGTTGTAGCCCCGTGGGCTTCATGGAACAGGAGGCAGCCCGTGTCTCTCTTTATGACCCAAACTTGCAGGCTCTAGGGTCTCACTTCTGCTGTACGTTTATTGGAAGAAAAAGCACTAGGACTCAAGGAAGGGGTGCAGGTCTCACTTCTCAGTGAAAAGAGTGTCAAAGACTTTGTGGTCATTTAGAAGGACAGCTGTATTAAGCATGAGTGACATGTACATCGATTGCACACATTTAAAGAGGACAGTTTCCCACCTTCTGACATTTGGATACGCGAAAGACCCGAGACGTCACCACAGTCCGGCTAGTGAGCTTATCCGTCACCCCCAGGAGTTTTCTTACGGCTGTTTGTTATCTCTTCTGCTACCACTTCACACCAGTTTGCTGAGGGTTTTTTCCTCCCATTTTTTGTTCTGTTTTGTTTTGTTTTTATCAGGAAAGGATGCTGGGTTTGTTGAATGCTTTTACTGCATGTACTGAGATGAGCATTTGGTCTTTCTTTTTTTCGTCATAAGATATACATTAATTTCTAAAGGCCAACATTGTAGATTATGGGCTTTTAAAAATGTCAGAACTTTAAAGATTTTATCCTCTTTGTCCTAGCTTAGGTTATTTCTGAGGAGAAATCTGCTTTTATTCTTACCATTCTTCCTCTGTGTATAATGTCTCTCGTTTCTCTGACTGCTTTTAAGATTATCTCTTAAAAATGAGATCACTCATTTAAAAAAATGTTTATTCATTTATTTTGGGAGGGAGAGAGAGAAGGAGCATGGGTGGGGTGGGCCAGAGAGGGAGGGAGAGAGAGAGAGGATCCCAAACCGGCTTCACGAGGTCACTGCAGAGCCGCCCTCGGAGCTCCAGCCCACAATCATGAGATGAGGCCGAGTCCGGCGCCAGCAGCCCAGGGCTCCCTGAGGGATGGACGGGCCGGCGGAAGGGGGTGATGAGCAGAGCGGGCCTCGAGTTTCTTTCTGCTCACCAGGCAGGCATCTCTGTCCTGTCGGGTTTTGTGTCTTTATTTATAGATCAAGTGTTAACATGACATCAAAAAGTGGAATTTTTACTAGGAGTAAATCTCAGTGATAAGATGCTTTGAAAAGTGTACAGAAACAGCTTTTACAGAGGCATTTTTGCAGAACTACTCTAATTTCAGTGAGGTAGTTAATTTTTACAAATAATAGGATAACAGGACATTCTTAGCGAAAAGCAGATAACATACACATTTGTTTGAACCGGTAGTAAATCTTACGAGAAAGAAGGTAGCAGGATGTTCTCAGTGAGAAGCCGATAACAAACACATTTGTTTGTATCAGTAACGCTAAGAGTGAGGCCCCGGCGAGGCTAGGAGCCGTTCTGTCTGGCTCACAAAAAGAAGGCTGTATTTGCTCCGGTTAATAAGATGCTCCTGTAAAACCTCGTTGTTTGATGTTGAAGGTGTGAGCACCGCAGGGGCCCAAGATGTGCCCGATGTTGTACGTGAGTTTAAGTTTTAACTACTCTTACTCATCCTCATAACGGGTATCAGTGTAAGGGAAGGTATTTGGGGCACCAGCTAGGAAAGGTACGTGCAGTAACTTGTGTCCGGCTCTTGTCTGTTTCTTATCTCTGAGTCAGGCTCTTTCTCTCTGGGCCACAGTTAATAGTAACTCTTGAGTTCTTAACCCTCTTTATTATCTATGTCTTGGGTTTGTGAGGCTCATTAGAAGAGCCTTTCGACAAACATCTGCAGAGCTCTGTCTAAATTCTTCTTTGTGGAGGTGGGAATATGCTGCTTCTCATGAGGCATCGGTGTGGGAAACATCGGTCTGATGTGGAACATTGTGGGGCCTAGTCAATAACAGCGGCCCCGTTCCCGGTATGAGCCGGTAGTAGAAGGAGATGCCCGGTTTGCTTCACGGCAGGAGTTGTGCAAACGTCTGCCATCTCCTCGCTGCGACTGTGTCATCTAGCGAGGCCGGCGCGGCTTCTGGCAAGATCATGACCCGAGTGGAAACCAAGAGTCTGACACTTAACCGACTGAGCCACCCAGGGATCCCTCTTTATCACTCGTTTTAAGCAATTCAATTATGATATGCCGTGGTGTAGTTTCCTTCATATTTCTGTTTTAAAATTATCTATCTATATTTTATTTTATTTTAGGAAGAGAATGAGAGCAGGAGAGAGAGACGGAATCCTAAGCAGGCTCCATGCCTGCATGGAGGAGTCTGATGTAAGGCTGAGCCCATGACCCTGGCATCACGACCTGAGCAGAAATCGAGTCTGTGCTCACCTGACTGACCCATCCAGGAGCTGCTCCTTCGTATTTCTTATGCCTGAAGTTTGTTCAGTTATTTGGGGGTGTGGCTGTGGATTTACAGGTTTAGTTACATTTGGAAATATTTGTTATTATTTTTTAAAATATTTTTCTGTTTTTGCCATTTGCATGTACTCCAGTTGTGCACATATCAGGCTACTCAAAATTGTCCCAAAGCTCACGATGTTTTGTTTCTAGTCTTTCCTCTCTGTGGGTGTTATTTTTAACAATTTCTATTGCTGTGCCTTCCAGTTTGCTAATCTTTTCTTTTACAATATCTAATCTGCCACTAATCTCACCCAGGGGTTTTTTTTTTTTAACCTCAGCTTCGTAGTTTATCGATAGAAGTTAATTTGGCTATTTTTTCTCTATATGTTCCACATCTCTCCTCAACATGTTCAGTCTTTCCTCTAACTTCTTGAATATATGTTTTAATATCCTTGTCTACCAACACTATCATCTGCCGCATTTCTGAGTTACTGTCTATTAATTATTTTCTCCTGACTATGGGTGTATTTTCCTGCTTCTTTTCATGTCTGCTAATTTTTAATTGAATGCCAGATGTTTACAATCTTATTTTTTCCCCATGCTGGATATTTTTGCATTCCTATACATATTCTTGAACATTTTTCTAGGATGTGTGGTTAAATTATCTTTTGGGGTCTTGCTTGTTTTTACTTATTTTAAATATTTTATTATTTTTTAAGCACACCAAACCCAACACGGGGCTTGAACTCACAACCCTGAGATCAAGAGTCACATGCTTGATGGAAGAGCCAGCCAAGCAAGCACCCCTGGGGTCTTGCTTTTAAACTTCAATAGGTGGAAACTGGCCTTAACCTAGGAGAGAGTTTTTCTTTATAGTTAGTATGATAGTACTTCATAGTCCCTCCAGGGATGAAAACACAGCATGCAGGGGGCCAGACACTCAGTGTTGGGGTCCACAAAGGGCGGGTGTCCTCAACACCCATAAACACAATTGGTCCCCTGGTCAGGTTTGCTAAGCATTGGGTTTGAGTGTGACTCCAGGACTTGGCTTTCCTAGATTGAGGGTCCTCCTCGACCTGAGGACCACGGAAAAGTTCCCGGTGTTGGCTAGCTTGCTCCGCAGAGCACAGAGCCATCTCCAGTCTGGGTTTGGAGTTCCACTCTGGCCTTTTCCCCCTGGCTCACTAGCCACACCCCATTCCATTTCTCCTAACCTCAGAAAGGGTTCTCCGTTCTGGACGGCCGCACAAAGACCTGCAGTGTCCATGCTGGCCCATTTCTTGCTCAGAATGCTAGGGAATCACTGAGAAAATCAGCCAAAGACAGAAGTCCGCCCCCCCCCTTCCTTTCCGGATTTATTTGCCTGCTGTGACGTGGGGACCTAACTGAGAGCCACCAAGAGTGGGGCTGCCTCTCTGTCTTCAAGGAGGAGGCAAACCCCCGGGCTCGTCTGTGGCACTACGGGGCTGGTGCGGTCTCCGGAAGGATCGATTGTGCACCTTCTTCCGGGTCAGATTTCTCAAGATGTAGGCTTTGTTTAGGATAAAATGAGCCAAGGGCAGAGGCCCGCGTGAGCGTTTCTGGCTTTAGCAGCTGCGAGGGGCTTGGCTGCGTGGAGGGGAAGACAGAAGGCCCTCCTAGCAGGTCGGATCCAGCCGTTTACACAGCATCAAACATTAGGTGTCAGCATGCGTAGTTGGAGGACTGATAACCTTAAGAGTCGGCTGATCAGCAGCAGCCCTGAAAATCTAATGTCCAGGCTGGGGCTCAGCTCCACAGTCCTGAAACTAAGGGTTTTACTGAGCTAGCCAGGAAACTTCAGCCCCCCTGCCCCATCGGAGGACTTCCGGAGGAGCCAAAAAGTCCGAGTTGAGTCAGGCCCTGAGTGGGGCCTGGCTCGTCCCGGGATCTACCCGTCCAGGCACAGAGCGCAGTCTGTGCGGCCTTAAAGGCCTGGGATTTCGGCCAGGTGGCCTAGGACCTCCTATCCGGCACCTCCCCCCACCCCCATCATCCCAGACAAGGGTTAAGGAAATCCGCTGCCACCCGAGGCTGGTGTGGACAAAGATGCGTGGGGCCTGGCAGGGCGCTGCGGGGAGTCCGGTGAGGGGTGCCAAGGGGTTTGGGGCACCCGCTGACATTCGGGCGGTGGACCTGGATCCACTCCATGGATGGGCTCTGTGGCTGGTGTGTGGCCCAATTGGTCCCCAGGCCTGAGGTGAAGAAAAGACAAAGGCTCTCCCACTCTCACACTTGATTAATATGTCCTGCTAACTGGACGATGATTGTGACTTCCAGCAATCTGATTTCTCTCCGGATGACCCACTCCAGCCTTCTTTTGCGTTATCAAAGGTCAAACCATTTCCCCGCTTGCTCCTTGCCACCACCAGGGGCAACCCTGCAGTGGACACCTGCATCTTCTGGACTTTGGCATCCCGGCACCCCACTCCACCCTGTTGGTGAGATTTAGGGACACAGCTCTGCTAGGGAACACTAGAGCCTGGTCCTGGTCCAAAAGGCAAGGTTGTTGGCGGAGGAAGTTTCCCCCCTCCGAGGAACTGTGGGGTTTGGGGGGAAGGGAGACTAGGTTTCTGCTCTTGGATTGTTATTCTTCAGTATTTGAAGGTATGTGTGGCCGTTCTCTATGTGTTTCTGTCTTTCTTGCATTTGGGCCCAGATTGGAACGAAGATCTGCTAGGTATGGTCCATGGGATTTTCTTGGGGCTCCATTAACTCTGTTCCTCCCCGCCCCCCACAAATGCTAGAAGAGCCACCCCCTACACAGGTTCCAGGGATCAGGAGCCCCTCCCCCCCTTACCAGGAAAGCTAGCGGAATTAAACCACAGGGCTAATGGGCGGTGGCCCAGAAAAAGTTCGGCGCTCACCCCCACCCCTCAGCAGGTGTGCTCTCCGCTCTGCGACGCCCCTCACCCCACAGCTAGCTCAAGTCCCTTCTTTCCTCGCCTTCACGGGTATTAAAAAAAAAAACGCCCGTGCCCCGACTTCGGGGTCCTAGGAGGTACCGCTCCTAATGGTGGCTGATAACAGCCTTGGGCAACAGAAACCGCTTCAGCGCACGCATATCAAAACGTAAACCCCTCTACCCCGGGTGGGACTCGAACCCACAATCCCTGGCTTAGGAGGCCAGTGCCTTCTCCATTAGGCCACCGGGGCGTGCCCCTGGGGCGCAGGCTCCGCGGTCAGCACCGCCCCCTTCCGCCCGCGGGGAGGCGCGCGCAGGCACGTCCACGGTCTCGTGCGCCCGTGCGCGGAGGACCCCGCGTTCCGCGCGACGTCTGTTCCCGGCGCGTCGCTGTACCGCTTCCTGGTGCGGGGCCGGGAGCGCGCGCGGTCTCCCCGCCCCCGCCCGCGGGCCCGTCCCGTCGGGTCCCGGTGCCGCCCCGGCCCCGCAGCCGCCGGAGTCCCCGCCGCGCCTCGCGGGGGCGAAGCCGGGGGCCGGGCGGCCTCTGGAAGCCTCCCCGCGCCTGCGTGTGGGGAACGGACCGCGGAGCACCGAGCCGAATCTCCCGCTCCCCTTTGTGAGTATCGGGGGACACTTGGGGGGAACCTCCGCCGGGTCCCTTCCCCTGCGGCGAGGGGGGCGAGCAGAGTCCCTAAGGACCGGACCCGTCGTCTTCGTTCTCTGGTTTGAGGTTCAGTGTTTGTTTGTTGGGGGGAGCGGCCCTGGCCCGAGTCTCGGGGGTCCCCGAGGGTCCAGATTCTGCTGGTTCCGGGAGGTGGCGGGGGAGCGAGCCAGGGAGGTGTCTCCCCTTTTGTAGCGCGCAGCACAGGACAGGTGGTGGCTGCGGTGGTCCCCTGCTGGAGAGAAGTGTCCCTCACTCCGCGTCGTGCGAAGGGACCCTGGTGGGAAGGACCCCGGGGCCTGCAGACAAGATCGAGGTGGGGAGAGAGCTGGGACCCTCCGCACTCGCACTCGGACCCGCGCCGGCCCCTGGTGCTCCGACAACGCCCTTGGGACTCGGGCCCACGACCCTGCTGCCGGGGAGGCGGCCGCGGCTCCCCCGGATTCTGGGCGCCCAGATCCCAAACCATGCCACCTGAGGTCGGAGGAGGTGTCTCGTTTCCTCCACCGCGGGGACTTCAGCCCCCAGGCCTGGAGGGGCGGTTCCTCCGTTTCCTCCCTTCGCATTTCTAGATTTTCTAAAGCCAAGTCACCTGAGCCCTCAGAACAAAGGACAGAGCGCCCAGGGGCTATACCAGCCGCCCGGCTAGCTCAGTCGGTAGAGCATGAGACTCTTAATCTCAGGGTCGTGGGTTCGAGCCCCACGTTGGGCGGATACATCTTTTGGGCTTCAGCAGGCTTTCAACGCGTCCTAACTCCGTTTAGATCTCTCTTCCTGAGAAAACAGACTTCCTGGTTGCTCGTTCTATGACACAAGAACACCGTTCGCGGGTGGAAATTTTACCCTCAAGGGAGACATTCTGAGGTACTTTATCTTCAGAGCTTTATTTTTTAATTTTAGGCCTAGAAAGGCAGAGCCAAGCCTACAGGGTAGGTCCCTATAGGTGGGATCTAATTCCTTTCCCCTAAGGAGTGGGTCCCCGTGCCTCACTCATAGGCATGAGTCTGCTTTGGGTCAGTCAGGATCAGTTGGTGGGACCCCCTCCACCTCTCATCCTAGATGACAGTCACATCCTACACCTTCTCAGTGGGCGGGTGACGAGGTTGTCAGACCACAGGGTTGGCCCAGATTGTGGGGGGGGGGGGGGGTTCTGGAGGGGGAGGCATCAGACGTGCACCTGGGAACCCAGAGCAACAGGTGATCTGTCTCCAGAGGAGAAGGGGAGTGGGCACAGGGTCAGGCAGGAAGGGGACACTGGCCCAGGAGGCATTGTCCCATTGTCCCACTGAGGGTCTGTTGTCACACCCCGGTTCTGCCAGAGGAATAGACTTAGATTTCAAGTCTCCCTGAGGCTTTGATTTCAAGCCTCCTCCACTGTCACTGTTAGACCTTTCCTCTCCTGGAGCGAGTCACCGAGAGTGAAACCCACGACACAAACGCAGACGGTGAATGGGTTTTATTTTAGTTCCGCCGAACGGCCCCTCCCGATCGTCGGCAAGTCCTCAGGAGAGAGCGCCGCCGAGCGGGAGATCGGGGTGTTTAGGGCTTTGGCAAGACGAAGTAAGTCATCATTTAGTTAGCCAATCATAGTTTACCGCATTCTATAGTAGCCAATCGTATTTCGACACAAACATAAGATGTGGCAGAGACCTGTCAATTTTAGAGTTCTTTGTCTCAGGAGAAATTTGAAGTGACCAATCATAGGTCTGACGAGGAGGCGGAACAGGTGCACAGAAGCAAGAACTTTGCGGTTAACGGTGGGATTTAGTGGCAGTATCTTAGAAGACAAGTTAACCTCTAAGTTATAAGTTATGGGTTACATTTTAGGACTCCCAGAGCTCAATTTCCCAACCCTTGGTTGTTCAAGCAGAAAAGGGTTGGAGAGTGAAACACTAGTTGGCATTTTTCCATTAGGGTCAGCTTGACCTGAGGAGGATCTTCCGGTCACTACCTTCTCTGAGAGCAAAGGGCCTCAGGGCAGCCCTGACTCCAGAGCCCCAGCGGAAGGAAGGTGGTCTGTTCCCTCCTCCCAACTGGCCTGGGCCCCGAGCATCTATCTGTGGCCCAACATAGACGCACACCTGGACCCTTGACCCCGGAGGCCTCCACAGGGTGGGAACTAGGTGAAAGCGCCTGAGGCTTAGGGGCCCGGTTCTGCTCCCTGTGGAGACTCTAATCCTATCCCCACTAAGGCTGCTGCCCTTGAGGAGGGTGCGCTGAGACTCTTATCTGAGGGACATGGCCTGAAGTCCCCCTTGGGCCTGCCTTTTATAGCCCTGGGCCTGCGGATTTAACTGAGGCCTTCACCTAGACGTCGTGGGCTCCCAGCCTGAACAAACCGTACCATCTGTTGTGAGGCCCAGACCAGCCTGGGACCCATAACAGAAAATAACCCTGATGATACCCCGAGATGTGGCCTCCTGGCATTTTCCAGACACATTCTGTTCAGACCCCCAAAGGTCAGATCCCTCCCCAGCCCTCAGGAGCCCTTTGGGACACCCTGGGCCCTGCAGGGACAGACAGAGAAAGCCAGGAGCCCAGGTGATGGTGAAGACAGTAGAAGGAGCACGGAACTGACATGTTTAGAATTAAACCTGATCCCAGTGATCCCATTTCTGGGGCTTTCTGCTCTCCCCACCCAAATGCAGTGGCCCTGCTGCCTCTGTGCCTGCCTCCCTTACGCCAGCCTGGCAGTGCTTTCCTCCGGGGACCCTGTCCCTGTTCCCAGCCCTCCTGTCGCTGTGACACCATTGACAGGTTAGTACCCGATGTCCTCGCAGCCTCCCCCTCAGGCCTGGCGCGGCCAGCGATTCTTCTCAGGCAGAAGAATGCAGGGCTCCAGGCCCCACAGCACTGGGCAAGCCCACGTGCTTCCGCGGAAGAGAGGCAGATGAAGTAATTGTTAATCTAGGGGCACACAACTTGCTTTGAGAGGGAGAAGTCCTGGATTCACATCCCGGACCAGCCCTTCTCTTGCACACAGGACATTTGGGGGGGGGGGGCTAGATGGAATGGTGGGTCCCAATTCTAGGTCCCTTTGCTTTATGATCGAAAGCAAATGGGTTGAAAGTGGAGAGGGTGGGGAGAGGAGGGTACTGGTGCCCTTCTGCCCCCCACCCAATATCAAGGTCCCATTTTGTGTCACTGTGGATACCTCGAGCTGTCCCTTGTCCCTCATGTGTGTCCCTACTCCCTGGCACAGGCTCCATCCCCGAACCTCAGCTTCAGGGGAACTCTGTGCTTTCTGGAGAGATCCTGCATGGGGATTTTGCATGGCTTGTGGGCTGGAGCCGTGAGCCTTCGCCTAGACGTGAAAGGTGCAGAACACACATTTTGGGCAGTTCTTTTAGAGCTGCAGGAGGGCCACAGGACGAGGCTCTACTGTGTCCCAGCTGGACCCCACAGATCCGGGCCCACAAAACCCAACCTCTCAGGGACCCCAGTTTATCCATCTGTGAAGTGGGGATGATCTCAGCTCTCAGCTCGTGACTCAGAGATTTGTTTGGGAGATTAACTTACTTAACTTTTTTTTTTTTTTTTGGTAAAGCATCTAGAACAGTGCCCTGACACTGCAGCATAACTTTGTGGCCCCAGCCCCCCACCCCCAGCCCTCCTTCCTGACTGAATCAGGCAGCTGGGGGCTGGTGGAAGCCCAGGTTTGCTTTCTGAGGCCCCTCTTAGTTCTCTCCTTTCCTGCCTCTTCTGCTTTCCCACCTCACACCCCTGCCCCTTTGGGCGGGAACCTGAACAGTCTCTTGTCCCAAATTGGCAGAGCCTGGCTCTGCCTCACTCCCTGCGAAGGAGCTGGATCCCGAGGGCTGAACTCAGTGTCAGAGTTCGGCACAGTATTTCAAAGGAACGCGGAATCGAGGGGCCTGTTTTCCACTCCCCGAGAAGGGGCCCGATGTTCAGGAGCTTGTGGGTTCCAGTACCCGGTCCGTCTCCCCCGCCCACTCCCACCGGCCTCAGAGCGTTTCAGCGCGGGAAGGTAGGCGCGGCTGATTGGGGGTTTGCGACCGGCTGCGGGGGAGCTGTGTCCCTCGCAGTCCACCCCGGGCACGGCTGCAGCTCTCTTTCCTTCACTGGCCGTACGCCTCCCCTGCGCGCTGCGGGGATCCGGCTGCGTGACCGCAGGAGGCGGGTCCTTCCGCGGGGCCAGCGCGGGGCAGCTGGTGGAGCCGCCGACGAGCCTGCGGCCTGAAATCTGACAGCAGCTGCGAACCCGCGAACCCATAGGGCCGGCTTCACGGGTGCCCACGTTAACAACTGAGCTATCCGGGTGAGCCCAGCGTTTCCACCTGCGTCCGCTGCAGAAGGAGAGGAGAGGGCAGTGCTGTGGTGGCTCGTTGGTCTAGGGGTATGATTCTCGCTTTGGGTGCGAGAGGTCCCGGGTTCAAATCCCGGACGGGCCCCGTCTGTTTTCCCGCGTGGGAGCTGGGGTGCCGTGAGACTGCTCCCGTGGCGTGGCTGGGGTCCCACCGTAACGAGGTTAAAGAGACCACTCCGGGAAGTAAAACAAATGGTTGGTTGCTCTCGGGGTACAGATGATACCCGCTGAAGTCCCAGGTGAGTCCTACCTACTCTTCCTTAACTTGATTTTTTTTTCCGGTGGGGGAGGGGAGAGAGGGAGAGACACCCGGGATTCTGGGCAGAATTTCAGTCCCCTGGGCTTTCCCAGAATAAGAGCTCAGGGATGGGGAAGGGGGGTGGTTAGGTGGTCAGACAGCACGAAGCGAACCCTCTGTCCCAGACCTGCCGGATCCTCGGGGGCTGGGTCGCGCCTGGACACGGGGAAGGACACAGAGACTGCAGAGTGCCGGGAACCGACGCCCACCCCTGGACGCAGTCCTTCTGCCGCAAGGGCGGTGTCCTCGCCTCCCCACTGCCTGAGGACCAGAAGACCCGCCTTCGGCCCCTGCTGAGCGGGGAGGGATCCCTGAGCCGCCCTGGGGCGGGTTCTGGTTGGTGGCCTGATCCACCTCCCTCCAGGGGCCAGCCCCTCGGGTCCGAAGTCACCCTAGGGCAGGACGGTCTCTGGCCACCTGGTGTAGTCAGACTCGTGGACTGTAGGCCTCATGTCGGAAACTCGATTTCTTGGTTTGATCTTGCCGGGGACAGGAGAGGGGAGGGGCGATCGGCCGGGACCAGCGCCTGCACGGTCCGACCGCCTGCCCTCGGGCCGCCCTCGCCCGCCAGGGGCTGAGCGCGGAGCAGAATCGGCGGAGGCCACCTGTTGGGGGCACGCAGGAACCGCTCCCCACTTTGTGGGCCCAGGGAGTGTTAGGTTCCCTCCACGGTCACGGATCCCAGACCTCAGCCATTGTCCACAAGTCCGAAGCCGGGGTCCTTCCCTGCGCTGCTCCCGCCCTGGGCGCCCTCTTGGTCACAAAGTGGAGACTGGACACAAGAGCCAGTACGGCTCGTTGGTCTAGGGGTATGATTCTCGCTTAGGGTGCGAGAGGTCCCGGGTTCAAATCCCGGACGAGCCCTTCTTCTTGTCTCCCCGTGGATCTGCGTGAGACGCCGGCCAGGCGCCGAAGCTCCCCCCGGGGGAGGTGACTATAAAAAGGCCTCAAGCGCCTGAGTGCCACCCACCGCTGCTTTTAAATTTTAATTGGGACGCAGTCGCCAAAGCGTTGACAGAGCCACGTCACTAAATACTACTTTGTCGGTCGGAGTTGGAGGCACCGGGGTAGGAGAAAGAGGTCCTTCCTTCCTGTGCACTAGGACCGCTTTCTTCTCCAGTCGGACGCCTTTGGCGCCGCAATTAGGGGCCCCCAGCGGGGTCCCCGGGCTCAGGAGTGCGGGAGCTTGAGGACAGGCCATGAACTTCTGGCATTTGCAGCCTGGTCAGAGGGGCCAGCAGACGCCAAGCACGTCGCCCCCTCACATGGCCGTGGCCTCCTGGCGATCTCCCCGTAGCCCCCTGCCCCGATTCCTGCGCCAGCCGGGTCCCCTCTCCTCTTTTCCGCAGCTCCGGCTGTGTGTGGATGGGAGTCGCCTTTGCAGCGCCGACAAACGGACTGGGGATCCCACCAACACAAGGAGGTTTGAAAATCTAAGCATTTGAAGAATAGTGGACATGTAGTTGGTCTGAGGCTGTGACCCATGTGGTGACATCCCCACTGCCCCACCGCTGAAAGGTCAAACAGATGTTAACACTTTAAAACTGTAGTAGAGAATATCTCGCACGTGTGACTAAGCCTCACAAACCAAGTTCAAGAGCTCTACGGGGGTGGACATATGTTCTGCAGAACCTTGAGGCAGTGATGCCTCAAATTCCTATTAACCCCCCCCCCCCCCCCCCCGAGGGAGGGAGGACGAGCCTTTCCTTCCAGTACCTGGAGCTGAGAGGGAAGTGGGGCTCGGGCTGCATGAACTCCTCCAGCCCTTCCCTGCCTGTCAGCCCCTGGGCCCTGGGTTAGCCCTTTTGTTGCAAGTGCTTGCCCGCAGATGCCTTCAGCAGGTGTGGAAGATGAATTTCCAGGTGTGCCAAGGACTTCTGCCTCCTAGAGGGTCTGAAGGATGGTTACACTGGAGAGAAGGAACCAAAGTAGTGATGGTGGAGAGGACCTGGTGTTAGACAGCTGTTAGCGGCAGGGTCTTCCTGTTTGTTGCGGGTGGTGGGTTTGAGAGTGCGCCATGAACCAAAGGCCGGGACCCGTCCAGTCCTGTGCACTTGAGGACCAGCTGGAAAAAACGCAAAACCCTCACGTAGGAGATTTAATTTAAAGTGATCCATGAATGGTAAGTCCTTGAGCCCCTGGCAGAAATAAACAACAGTTTTCTCTGGAAAGATACACTTTTGTTCTAGATCTCGCAGAATTCTGTACACGGAGAAATTTACAAGGGAAATGAGCAACTCACAAGACAAACAAGAATAACAAGGAAATAAGGCACCATGGGCAACAACCGATGAACAAGAAGCAATAGAAATAAAATTTCAAGGATTTCAGATGCTGAGATTATAAGACACAGATGATAATACAACTATTTTTACTATGTATATATAAGGGAGGACTAATAAATATATCTTTGAGTACAGAAACTATGTAAAATGTTCCAGAAGATTGAAAAAAGATCTAAATTCTTCTAAAATAAAAATACCAAACAAGTGAAACAAAATTCAATAAATGTATGTAAAGTTTAAAAGGGTGGAGAAATAGTACACTAAAATTACATCAAAATATATACTTCAGACCCTAAAATATCCCAGTATGATTACAGATTAAGCAACGCACCTCTAAAAGTTCCATGACTTACGGAGCAAATTACAAAGGAAGTTCAAAGAAACACATACTTTGACATAAACGACAGTGAAAATTCTGCATCCCAAAACCTGTAAGACATAGCTAAAGCAGTAGTTAGAGGGAAATTAATAGTCTTGGATGCGTATACTAGGGAAGACAGGTTGAAAAGTAATGTCAAGAAGTTAGAAAAAGAACAGCAAAAGTAATCCAAAGAAGTTAGAACAAGGGAAAAAATAACACTATGAAATCAGTGAAGTAGCAAACAAGCATACTCTAGAGATTAATGGCAAAGCCTGAAGCAGATCTTGAAACAAAGTTGATAAAACTGTGCAAAAATTGATTTAAAAATGAAGAAGGTGCACACAGCCATATCAGGGATGAACATGACTCCACAGTCATCATGTAACTTAAAAAGATGATAAAAGTATATGCTAAACACGTTTATGAAAATTTAGAAAAATATATCATTCTTTGAATTAAAAAACGTGCCTTCATGGCATCGAAATGGAATAAAAATGTAAGTGATCTTTAAATTAATAAAGAGAATGAATCAATGGTCAAAAATTATCCTCCAAAGAAAATCCTTGACGCAGATGGCTTCAGTGGAGCATGTTACTAAACATTCAAGAAACTAGATTTTATCTCACACAAAATCTTTCACAGAATCAAAGAGGGAATCCCACAACACATTTCATAAGGCTAGCACAACTCTGATATAAAAACTGAACAGCAGGAAAGAGAATTTTATTTATTTATTTTTTAATGTTCTTATTAATTTTTGATACAGAGAGACAGAGCACGAGAGGGGGAGGGGCAGAGAGAGAGGGAGACACAGAACCGGAAGCAGGCTCCAGGCTCTGAGCTAGCTGGCAGCACAGAGCCTGACGCGGGGCTCGAACCCACAAATGTGAGATCTGACCTGAGCCGAAGCCAGAGGCTTAACCGACTGAGCCACCCAGGCGCCCCAGGAAAGAGAATTTTAAAAGCGCTTAATCTATAATCTCATGAAAATTGATGTAAATCCTGAAACAAAATACTAGCAAGCCAAATCTCATGACATATAAGAAGAAGAAAATACCAAGGCCAAGTTGAGTTTTTCCTAGGGAACGCAAAATTGATTTGACATTAGAAAAATCTATAGATATATGTAACAAATTCAAGGAAAAGTATTCAACATAATCTAACTTCCATTTATGATTTGTTAAATTCTTAGTACGGGCGACTGGGTGGCTCAGTTGGTTAGGTGCATCACTGTTGATTTTGGCTCAGGTCATGATCTGCTGGTTGGTGGGTTCAAATGTTTTTTGGGGCTTTGCACTGACAGTGCAGAGCCTGCTTGGGATTCTCTCTCCCCCTCTCTCTGCCCCTTCCCTGCTTGTGCCCCCCGCCTCAAAATTAATATTAAAAAATTCTTAGTAAACTAGCAAAAGGAGATGATACCCATAATTGCCAAAAGTATCTACAAAATACTACAGCAAACTTCATACTGGATAGTGAAACCTCAGGAACGTTTTCTTTGAGGTTGGAGACCCAAGGATGCTGACACTCTCTATTGAAAATTTCACGGGAGAAGCTGGGTCGCTCATACATACATTGTTGATGGGGAAAGAAGGCCAACCGCCATGCTAGGAAACAACGTGGCAGTTTCTTTAGAAAGGAAACAGGTAATTACCATAGGACCCAGCAATTGCACCTTTGGGTATTTATGCCAGAAAAAATGAAGACTTATGTTAACACAAAAACCTGTACTCGGTTGCTTATAGCTGTTATGTATTTGTAACAGCCAAGAAACTGGAAATAATCCAGCTGTCTGTCAAGGGATCAGTAATAGTTAAACCATCGGGGTACGTCCTGCCCTAGGCTTTCCCTTCACTCAGCTGCGGCGGCTACTCCTCCTATGCCTGATATCAGGTCTGCCTCGGGGGGCACCGGGCCCCGGCGGGTTCCCCGCTGAAGGCCCCGGGGAGGGAAGGGAAGTGCTAGGCTGGCTGCACCCTGGCTGCAGCGGGTAATTCCTGTGGGGCCCAGGGCTACTGAACCGCCCCCGATGCTCAGTTCCACGTCACTACTTAACCTAGTTCCTGTCAACCTCAGATCACTGCACTGTATAGACCCAGGAGCGAGGGGTGCCCGGCTAGCTCAGTCGGTAGAGCATGAGACTCTTAATCTCAGGGTCGTGGGTTCGAGCCCCACGTTGGGCGGCCTGTTTTCTTGGTTTGGACCATGAAACTTGGCAGGACATGCACCACTGGGGGGCTGTGTTTTCAATTAAAGTGATCCGCTGACCTAGAAGCCAAAGGCACACAGTACTGGGTGGCCCTCCCACAGTGGTGGGAGGAGGGGGGCAGCTCCGGCTTTTGCCCCAGGGTGTCGCCAGTGTGCTTCTGGATTTGAGAAACGTCTGCAAAGTGACTTCAGGGAGGCGCAGGAACGCATAGACCGTCTGCGTGGCCTCGGGCTCATTGTTGGTTACAGTCAGCGCTGGGGCCACCGGATTAGGGGGCGTGAGGGGTCTGCTCCCCACTCTGACTGGGCTCCGCGTCTATCCACTTCTGAACTCAGCCCCTACCCCCTGGTCTGAAATCTGAAACTTCTCTTCGCGTCACTTCCTTGGTCTCGCCTGTCCCAACCCTGGGTCCCCCTGAAGTCATAAAGAGAGCCAGAGAACATGGTTATCATGGCTCGTTGGTCTAGGGGTATGATTCTCGCTTAGGGTGCGAGAGGTCCCGGGTTCAAATCCCGGACGAGCCCTGGCTTTTTTTAAAAAAATTTTTTTTTTGGCACAAAAACTTCTTAGAGATTGAGGAAAAAATTTCTTAGGATGGAGGAACTGTCCCGGGACCTCAGTCATTGGGCGTGGAAACAGGACAATGCAAGAGAGAATTAAAAGAAAATCTTTAAAAGCCTCCAGCTGATTCTGGGTGCTTTTAAGTTTTTTAATTGGAATCCTGGGGCTCCAGAGGCTGCAGGCATTCCGGGGCTGGGTGCTCCTTCCGCGGCTGCGTCAGGTAGTCCAAGGCCAGTAGTTGGGAAGGGGAACCCGTGAGAAGCAACGCTCCCCACAGTCACAACCTTGAGGGTTCACGTGCAGCAGCCCCCGGGTGGCATTCAGAAGCCCCCTGCCGAGCATCCAGGGATTTACTCGCCTGCAGGACTGCGGGGGCAGAGTGGGGTGATGGCACCTTGGGGAGGTGCTCGGGCCCTTCTCCCTTCTTCTCTATGCTTCCCCACCTCCTCCCTCTATTTCCTTGTTCCTCTCAGCCTTGATCCCAGAGCCCGCCAGGGGACCGAGTGCCGTCAGGACTAGGGTCGTATGCCCTCTCTGAACGTCAGACTGTGAGGTCCAGGCAATTGGAGCCTCAGGTGGGGTTTGACTTTGATCCCTAAAGAGTTCCGCTCCCGGAGAGCGGCTTTCCATAAAAGGTGAAGGCTCCGCATTCTGGGCACCGTGGGCCAGATCTCAGGCCAAATCTTTCTACCAGAGCTCATGCAAGCCCCCGAGGCTGTCTGGCGGGTCGCATTTCCTGGGGGGAGTCATCTCCGTCCCAAAGTTTTTTGTTTTTGTTTTTGAACTTTTATTTACTGTTTTTAAAAACACTGTTAACAGTTTTAAGGAAATTGCCACAAAGAAAAACAATGCAGGAGAGATTTGCGGTTTCCAGTAACACAAATGGGCGGGATTTGGGGGTCCAACCCTCTGGCTAAAAACAACGGGAAATATGGGATTTTCAAAACAAGCACACTTAAAAGCGATGAAGAGCTTTCGAGAGAGTAAAAGAAAAAAAAAATTCCTGGCCACATTTAAACGGATGCGGAAACCCAGAGGGGTGCGTGGATCCCCCAAACCTGCCGGTCGCACCGAAGGTATTTACCAGTCTGCGCAAACGTGCAAGGCCAAGGCAGAGCGCGGAACTTGCTGCTGAGTTCGCCCTTGGACCTGTGGCCCCGAAAGAGGAGGATGCGCGGAAGACGCCCGCCCCGCCCCACCGGCCGCCAGGTGCTGCCGGAGAGCGCGCAACCTGGGGCCCCGCCCGCTGCCCAAATGCAAAGGATTTTAAGTAAGAGGTGAACGCGGACGGTACCCCCGCACCAGAAGGGCCAGCGCCCCCCCCCCCAAGAACGAGGACCCGCGTCTCCAGCGTCCTGGCGGGGTTCCCCCGCAGGGTCGGGCCGGCGGCCCCAGCCTCTGGCCTGCCGTTCCTTCCCCTGGACCCGGGGTCTGATGGCCAGGACCGGCGGGACGCAGAACAGGAAACGCGACAACTCAATGCCAAATGTGCTGATTCGGTTCTGGAATTTTTTCCCCCATAAAGGACGTTATTGGAGGAAATTCGAATAGGGACTGTAGGTTAGATCATCTTGTTGCACAAATGAAAAAGGATAAATTTGGAGGCGTGGCGATCAGAGGCTCTGAGGTCCTGGGAGTTCTTAGGACGGTGGGGAGAGAATCTCGGTTGGCTCCAGACTCTGCTGAGGTTTTTTTTTTTTTTAATCATTGGATAGATTACAAGCCTCAGTGACTACTTGGGGGGAGTGTTGCGGGGAAAATGGCGGGGGCGGGGGTGTGTCCACGGTACCCGGACCTCCGGCTCCAGGCAGCCCTAAGCGGAGGGCTCTGGTCTGGCTCTCGCACCGAGGCTGCGCAGGTGAGGGCCCAGGGCGGAATCTTCCGGGGTCTCCCCGGCCCCTGGACGTGGGCCAGGCCCGGACTTGTGGCGCCCAGCGGCGGACCGCGGCGCAGGAGGCTCTGACTTGGCCCGCGGGTGGGCCTCCGAGAGCCGGAGGGTCGTCGCCCCGCTGCCCGCAGTGACGGCCGCGCCGTCTTCCTCCAGCCCCGCGCTCGGCGGGGCCATCGGTCATGCTGGGTCCGGAGAGGACGCACAGCCCGGTGGCCAGGCCCAGCGCTCCACCGGCTGATCCCGCCGGAGCCCCCGACTGCACTCCGAATCCGTCCCTGCGAAGGAGACGCCAGTGCGCTTCCGAGCGTGGGACTCCTGGAGGACACGGGGCAGCCAGACTCTGCGAGGCCCAGGAGCCGCGAGAACGCAGCAGGGGCGGTGCAAGGGGGGGACGGTGCAAGGGGGGGACGGTGCAAGGGCTGAGTCGCCTCTTGGGGAGGGGGCGTTTGTTCCTTTCACGGCTGTTCCCGGAGGCTGGAATACACACTACGAACTCGGCCTGATTTTGAGTAAAATCCCAAACCGATCTCTGGAACACTTTCTAGCCACCAAGCAAGCTTCTTGGCAGCTGCCCCAGTGGCCTAATGGATAAGGCACTGGCCTCCTAAGCCAGGGATTGTGGGTTCGAGTCCCACCTGGGGTAATGGGATGGATTTTAGCCCTTAAATAGGATTAGTTAGAGGGTTGTTTTAGATTGCAGGAACCCTACGCCAAACGAGGCAGGAGGAAAGTACTCGCAGGTTTAATCACAAGGGAATCTGGCAATGTACTCAGTTCTTCCAGTATTCGCACCCAGGTGCACAAGTTCAACTTCAAATAGAGCTTACATCTATCTCATGGGCCTGGAAGATTCCACTATGAGAGGTGTGGTCCCAACCCTCAGGCCAGGGGAGAAAAAAAAAAAAAAAAGAAACTCTAGCAAAATCCAAAGTATGTAACTAAAAAGGTAAACAGACGTTGCAGCACCTGTGATATGTGAATGTCGGAACTGAGTGGGCTCCTGGAGAGATCGAGGCCAGCAGTACTGTTGACGTGATCTGTCTGGGTTAGGAGACTGTGTGTGGGGTTCTTGTATTTCAATGTCATTACTTCTGTGATTTTTTTTATAGTTCCTCCAGGGTCTCACTGTTAGAATCTCGGTGTCAGTCCAGGATTTGGTGTCTAGCAAACGTCTTTGATTGCCACGTGACTCAGCTTATCAAGACCTTATCAAGGAGTTTTAGGGGCGCCTGGGTGGCTCAGTTGGTTAAGCCTCCGACTTCGGCTCAGGTCAGATCTCACATTCGTGGGTTTGAGCCCTGGGTCAGGCTCTCTGCTGACAACTCAGAGCCTGGAGCCTGCTTCCGGTTCTGTGTCTCCTTCTCTCTCTGCCCCTCCCCCTCTCATGCTCTGCCTCTCTCTGTATCAAAAATAAATAAAACATTAAAAAAAATTTAAAAAAAAAGAACTTATCAAGGAGTTTTAGGGGCGCCTGGGTGGCTCAGTCGGTTAAGCGTCCGCTTTCGCTCAGGTCATGATCTCACAGGTCGTGGGTTCGAGCCCTGCGTCGGGCTCTGTGCTGACAGCTAGCTCAGAGCCTGGAGCCTGCTTGAGGTTTTGTGATTCCCTCTCTCTCTGACCCTCCCCTGCTTGCACTGTCACTCAAAAATAAATAAAGGACATAAAGAAAAGTTTTTTAAAAACTTTTAGAGAGTATGAATATGTATGCACATAACAACATGACTCTCAAATACAAAAGGCACGATGTTTGGAGAAGCCTCCGTATTGTTCCATGGTAGCAGCACCAGTTTGCATTCCCGCCAGCAGTGCGCCAGGTGTTCTTTTTCTCCACATGCTTACTGAACTGGAAGGTCCCGTGTCAGGCTTTTGAGCTTGCTCAGGTGCCTGGTCCAGAATTAAATCTAATACTAGTCATTTCTAGTCCACCTCTAGTGCTCCCCCCCACCACTACTCCTTTTTCTTTTCTAAATTTTATTTTAGAGGGAGAGAAAGTGTGCCAGTGGGGGAGTGGGACAGACAGACAGACACACACACACACACACACACACACACACACACAGAATCTTAAGCAGGCTCCACCCTTAGCACAGTGCCCTACAAAGGGCTCAATCCCACAGTCCTGGGATTGCTGACGCCAGCAGAAATCAGGAGTTGGGAACTCAAAGACTGAGCCACCCAAGCACCCCCTTTCCCCCCACTAAATAATGGAAGTGAGCAGGGCTAGTAGCCTAACAGGGAAGAGAGAATCAGTTGTCCCTGAGAATGTGACTGGCGTGTTTTGTGTTCAGGTTAAATGTCTGTGTGCTGTTAGGCTGCAGGCCTGGAGCCTAGTGAGGAAGAAAACAAAAATAAAAAACAGCAACTTCCTCGGATCTGGAATCCAACTCCCTTTTTTCTTTTGTGTTAAAAATTAATTTGGGGGGCATCAAGACCAATTCTTGATCTCAGGTCAGGTCTTGATCTCAGGGTATTAAAAAAATTTTTTTTAACATTTATTTATTTTTGAGAGAGAGAAAGAGAAAAAGAGAGAGAGCAGGAGTGGGGGAGGGGCAGAGAGAGAGGGAGACACAGAATCTGAAGCAGGCTCCAGGCTCTAAGTGGTCAGCTCGGAGCCTGATACGGGGCTTGAACCCACAAACGGTGAGATCACGACCTGAGCTGAAGTCAGACACTCAACTGACTAAGCCATGCAGGCGCCCCATCTCAGGGTATTTTTGGACGCCTTTGGGACCTACAGCTTATGGAAGACACAAGCTCCCAGAGTGGGGACGCTTTTCTGCTGCGTGGGTCTTGTTGTTGAGCCCCTGCCTTGGGATCCTGGGCCTTAAGAGTCCCCAAGCCACCTGCTGACCAGGAGACCTGGGCAAAGTCCTGCTGGGCTGTGTCACTTCTCCTCCAGCATTCAGTCAGTGGTGCTCCGACTGTCTCCTCACGGTCATGCCTCACAGTCTTCTCTGAGTAGAGATGGCAGACTCGTGTGCTCAGGAGGCTCGGTCAGTAGAGCGTGAGACTTAATTGCAGAGTCATGGGTTCAAGTCCTTTGATGGGCATGGGCTCCCTCTTCTGCTTGCACACGAGGCAGCAGAAGAGGGTGAGAAAGCCGATTTTCCTTCAATACAGGCCCAGTAGATGTCCTTGAATGAAACTTCTTAAGTTAGCAAGACTCAGAAAGGTCTTCTGATGTGCATAGTACCCTATCATTTGAGCTAGATGCGCTGTTTCCTCAATCTGAGCAGTTTTGACCGTGAGCCAGGTCGCTCTGCTGCAGGAGGCTGTCCCGTGCAGCGTGCGGTGTTGCACAGCGTTGTTGCACCTCATCTCCTAGATCCCGGTGGTACCCCCGTATTGCGACAACTAAAAATATCCCCGTCATGTCCAGTGTCTCATGGTTGTGAGCCACTTGCCCAGAGAATCAAGCCCATAAATATTGGCACAAACATTTGTCATGTGAGGTGGGACAGGAGAGCTAGTTTGGGCCAGGGCCAGGTGCGGGGCTGGCCGGAACTCAGCCTGCTGTGGCCAGCCCAGAAGGCAGCGTGGTGGGGTCAGGAAATGGGGTACGTACAGCGGGCTAACCACATTAATTAATATATTGAGGCTAACGGGAACCAGATTTCGCATTGATGGAGCTGGAAAAAGAGAAGGCTTCCATAAGTCCTGTGGTGTTTTATTGGAATTGGAGGTATTAGTGATGTTGTCTGATAAGTTGGTAAAGGCTGTGTTGCTGGAAAAGATGGTTCATGGTAGTGAATTTATAAAAGCAATTTTTATGGTTTATTTATTTTGAGAGAGAGAGAGAGATCATGTGCAAGTGGGGGAGGGAGGGAGAGAGACAGAGAATCCCAAGCAGGCTCTACACTATCAGCGCAGAGTCTGGCATGGGACTCGACCTCATGATCTGTGAGATTATGACCTGAGCTGAAATCAAGAGTCAGAGGCTTAGCTGACTGAACCACCCAGGTGCCTCTATTACATATGGCTTCTAACATTTACTCATAATCATTGTATCAATCACTTATTTCCCTGGGAATTAAAGAATGAAGACTTCTTAGTTCTATCATTTTTCTGTATTTCTTAACTGGCATTATTCTGTAAAGAATAACTTTCCCCCCAAGATGAACTTCAGATCGTTTTTAAAAGACAGGGCACATGCTAAATTCTTTCCCTTTAATGATTCGTTTTCACCTCCAGCTACAGAAAATTACCTTATACTATTTTTATACTCTTATTATTGATTCCCAGATTTTAATGTTTTGTAATCACTTATAGTTATTATTTATTTATTTAGTTGATGCTCAAATTGTTCCAAATTTGGCCAGTGGGGGGAGTCTTTTCAATGTGACATCTTTATTCCTTTTTAAAGATCTCTATTCATTCACAAATCTTTACTTTTAAAAATGTCAAGCCTAAAGGAAAAAATTAAACACTCTATATGGATATGGTGGTTCATTTGAAAGTCATTTGCCGTTTAGAAATGTTCTCATTTGAGAATGATACTGTACTTTGAGTATTTTCTTATTTACTCACACACATCTAGTGTCCTAGAGTCACCGTCTCTTATTCCTGTCCAGACTTGGAATCAGCCCTTTCTCTATGGAGTCCTGTTTCCTTTTAACAGGACATGGTGCTTAGAGGCCAAGATCTAGGTGCTAGGGGTGCTCATTGATACGGGGATATCATTAATTGCAGATTTTGTTTTTGTTTAGTTCACCTTAACCTTTAGAACAGCTTACTAATGTATCCTTCAGTCTTAAGTGTTCCTTCTCCAACCCTTTGTTCAACTCAACTGGTGGAACAGCTAGTGGAGCATAGTAACCAGATTTTTTGTTCAAGGACACGCCTTCCCATTTCCATTCTTGGATCTCTTTGGGAAACTCCTCCCTCCCTACATTTAGTCCTGATGATAATGTACATTGCTGGATTCCCACGTGGAATGCATTGGGTTTAAGACCCGAGATTACCAAAATACCCTAGTCTCCCATCCAGAATGATTGGCTCAGATTTCAGCATGTGATCCAAGAAGAAATTATCACACTCTTGCCTGAAGTTAATAAGTAAACCCGGGGAGGGCACCTGGCTGGCTCAGTCAGTAAACCATGCAACTCTTGAACTTGGGTCCTGTGTTGGGGGTAGTGTTTACTTAAAAAAATCACATGCTTGCTCTGGCAGCACATGTACTGAAAAATTAGACTCCACAGAGAATATTAGCCTGGCCCCTGCAGAAGGATGACACACAAATTTGTGAAGCATTCCGTATTAAAAAGAATTGCAAAGCCTCGTTCCAAATCTCTGTACTTTGTATTACCCCACAGTGCCTACACCCACAAGGGAACAAATCTTTAAAACTAATGTTAGGGGTGCTTGGGTAGCTAAGTCAGTTAAGCATGTGAAGTTGACTAAAGTCATGATCTTGTGGTTTGTGACCTCAAGCCACGCATCGGGCTTGCTGCTGTCAATACAGAACCTGCTTTGGATCCTCTGCCTCCACCCCCTCTGTTCCCACACTCTCATTCAGAAAGAAATAAAACATTAAAAAATAATTTTAAAAGGGGGCCCCTGGGTGGCTCAGTTGGTTAACTCTTGACTCTTGGGCTCAGATCATGATCTCATGGTGCATGGGTTTGAGTCCTACATCAGGCTCTGATGCTGGTGGTGCAGAGCCTGTATGGGATTCTTTCTCACACTCTTTCTCAAAAATAAATAAGTAAACTTAAAAAAATTAAAAAACATTTAAGAATGTTTATTCATTTTGGAGAGACAGAGAGAGACAGGGCATGAGTGGGGGAGGAGCAGAGAGAGAGAGAGACACAGAATCCAGAGCAGGCTCCAGGCTCTGAGCTGTCAGTGCAGAGCCCGATGAGGGATCCAAACTCACGGATGGGACTGCAAGGTCATGACCTGAGCCAACATTGGACGTTTAACTGACGGAGCCACCTAGGTGCCCCTAAAGTTTTTTTTTTTTTAAGAATTAAAAAAAAAAAGCACTGGTAGAGAGAAGTTCTATGTGCCCAGTGATTGCTAGTTTAGGAGGATGTGAGTTTGGAGTGACTGGTGGCCATTTTATCTGCCACACGGAGAGACAGTCTGTAGAATGAAGTCAAACAGGAACAAACAGAATAGAGAGATAAGAAATACATGTCCTGATGTCATTATTTGGGTCCCTGAATCTAGGCCTGCCTGAAGTTTGCAAGAAATTTGGACTTTGCAATTATTTCAACCAATAGATTCCACTTCTTAAACTGATAGGAGTTGGTTGTCTATCGCTTGCAAATGATGTCTTTAGTAATCCAGTGACTCTTTTCCCCCTTCTCCACAGATTTTTGATAACAATTGTGAGGTGTTTTTAGGCCTATTTTTGGAGATAGGATGTACAGATTTGATAACATGTATCTGATGGAGACATGAGGACTCCTTATGGCCTTGAAGTTCTTACCTTGCGTTACTAGGAACAGGTGAATGATATTTATGAAGACATCCTAATCATCATGAAGAATACATTCTTTATAAATAACCTAAAGTGGAAGATCAGTTAGAGTAACAGTGGCTTCCAGAATACTATTTTTAGTGATTCAACTGGCACTTCCGATCAAGGTGTGTGGTTTTTATGCGTAACCCTTTAATATTGTCAGCTCAGGAAAGTAACTCTCACAGTGTGTAAGCCCACAAGCTTTATGGGGACCTTAAAGCCAGATCTTGCCTTTAGTGCTATGTTGTGATACCTACTAGACTCAGAAATTCTTTGTTCCTCATTGGTATCTATGTTATACTAATTTATAAACAGACTCTATAATGGTTCATATTCTACCTCAAATTATAGACTAAGATATAAAATAGAATAAAGATCTTGTGAGCTGACCCCTTAGAAAAATGACTTACCATATGAAGATAGACACAAGACACTATTTACAAATGATATTTATCCAGAACACAGATGATTGAGCAGAGGATGAAAGATGTGAATATCACTTAACACCTTTAGCTTCTATCTCCTGGATGTGGGCCAAGCCCAGTGCATTGGTGGGGTTAGGGGTCATGAGATGTTTAACGTAAATTACTTCATTTAATCTACGACAGTTGTACAAGGTGAATATTATTTTGTGTTTCTGTGAAGCTTGATAGATTTCTCAGGGTGACACAACTGGTGAAGGTAGATCTGGGATTTAAGGACACATCCGCGTGAATTCAAAGTTTATTCTCTTAATTCATATGTGGCATCATGTATATTTCCTAACAAGGACACTGTCCCAGTGGGAGTGGAGTGTAAGATACAGGACTGTAAGCTTTCTCTAGCAGAAAAATTCTTGCTCATGATTTCCCCCAATATTGTATCATTTCCAGGGTTGCCAAGCCCCAAAGTAGCAATTACATAACTCCAACAATAGGGCCTTATTATCAATGTTGGATCCGAAAGAGCACAAAGAGGAAAAGGGACAATTACTCACTCCTTGTCTCTAATGAGGCTCTTAGGGAATATGGCCCCAGTGGCCATGGCGGCGCTCATAGAGCTGGCCCTCTGACTCCCTCACACATCCTTCCTGCACCAAGGGTTCAGCCTATGTGTTCCCGCCCTTGTTCGTGCAGACGTGGCCTAAAAACCCCAAAGACAGTCCCTTTCCCGCAAACCAATGTTCTCTGGCCAGGTCTGGAAAAGAGAAGCAAGCTTGGGACTCTTGGTGACTGTCACAACTGCCGTGCTTTTTGGGTAAGAGTCAGAGCAGTGGGACTTTATCCATCACTGGTTGTTAAGGTGGAACCTTTACAGGGGCCTCACTACGTCTTTCTTTTAAGTGGAGCCAAAGACACAGTTAGGAGATCATCAGTCATCCCTTGGGATCATATATGACCATGTATATGCCTTGTCCGTTTATGACAGCTGAGCTGTACGGAGAAACAGTTGGCTGAGTTCCTGCCCATATGTCTGGGTCATTTTCATTTCCATTTTACAAGTTAGACTAGAGGGAGCTCAGTGGACATAACCAAGAAGGGCTGGCTCAGAGCTCCATAAGGAACTCAGGAAATGTGAGCCCAGGAAGCAGCGGCAGCAATATTACCATCCTGAGTGATGGCTGATGTCACCTGCAGAGCACACGTGTTAGCAACGTGTAACATGTCCAGATTAGAGACGATGGAACCGAAAAATGTTCTCTAAGGCAACACCACTGATGACCACAGTGACAGCAGTGTCCTATATTAAGGTTTATGCTTACTATATGTGAGTCTCTGGGGTAACCACAGAGCATGTTTTCTGCAGTATTCCTTATAAATATTAATGTCCCTTTGAATATTTTTATATCTTTAGTGATTTGTGACACTATTTAAAGACACATGCTCATGGTAGAAAGTTCAAACATACAAAGAATTTGTGAAAAAACCATTGTCACAATCTCTCAACACCCTTCCAGACGCACTGCCCTCATTTTGCTGTTGAAAGAATGGTGCACAAAAAGGCCACCGCTGGCCAAAATGCGCAGGGAGCAAGGTTCTAATGTCTCACCTGCATCAGCTTTTCTCCTGGAAGTCTTCTTAGATGCTCCACTTTGAACATCATTTTCCAGATTTTTGAATTTTTCCTGCATGGTCTGTCTCTGGGCACAAGCTCCAGCCCCATGAGGGGGGCCAACCAGACGAGCGTCTCCGAGTTCCTCCTACTCGGGCTCTCCCGGCAGCCCCGGCACCAGCGGCTCCTCTTCGTGCTCTTCCTGAGCGTGTACCTGGCCACGGTCCTGGGGAACCTGCTCATCCTCCTGGCCGTCAGCGCGGACCCCCGCCTGCACACCCCCATGTACCTCCTCCTCGGCACCCTGTCCTTCGTGGACGTCTGCTTCTCCTCCAGCACCGTCCCCAAGATGCTGGCCAACCACGTACTTGGGACTCAGGCCATCTCCTTCTCCGGGTGTCTCACACAGATGTATTTTGTCTTCATGTTCGTGGACATGGACAACTTCCTCCTGGCCGTGATGGCCTATGACCGCTTTGTTGCCATATGCCACCCCCTACACTACTCAACAAAGATGACCCCCCAGCTCTGTGCCCTGCTGGTTGCTGGGTCGTGGGTCATTGCCAACCTGAATGTCCTACTGCATACCCTGCTGATGGCCCGACTCTCGTTCTGTGGGGACAACGCCATCCCCCACTTCTTCT
>PJEM01006844.1:0-104660 GCA_004023845.1 Helogale parvula | reverse complement strand
ATAGGATCATATGATTTTTTTCTTTTGTTTTGTTGATGTGGTGTATCACATTAATGGATTTGCGAATGTTGAACCAGCCTTGTAACCCAGGAATAAATCCCACTTGATCATAATGTATAATACTTTTTATATGCTGTTGAATTCGATTTGCTAGTATCTTGTTGAGTATTTTTGCATCTGTATTCATTAAGGATATTGAAGGCCACATTTTCAATGTTTGAATAAAAGCGCTTAGTATATTTAATTCTAAGGTATTAATTATATACAAACACAAATACACACAGACACACACAAAGCCCTTACTCAGTAGACCCATTATAATTAAGTATCTGTATGAAGAAAATATATATCGGTCTTAGAATTAAAGACTTCAAGGAAATACTGCTGCCAAGACCAACAAAAATAAATTGTAATAAATTCATCTTTTGAAGACTTTCGATGATTAGAAAATAAATGGAATGAATCTTATTAATGCTGTATGACACCTATTTAATAAATATGTATTAGATGAATTATTTCCATCTCAAAGATATATATTAGGATAATAATATACACATATATAAAAAGTACTATACAAAGTGTTTCCAAAGGTTAGCAAACATGACATTTTTAGCATTTTTCTCAGATTTTATTAAAGCCTTATATCAATCTATTAGGATTCAAGGAAGCTGAGCTGCAGCTGAAATACTGTCTTATAAACATGGCAAACTTTAAGTACCATGTAATTTTTAAGGAGGAAATATTAAGATTAAAGGGAAATTCCTGCTTTGACTTTCTAGATTTTTGGTAGATACCAGGAAGGATAAACACAAGTTAAGAGAACTGCAAGGGGAGAAAAGAATAAAACACAAAACCTAGGAGCTCCAGAAGACAGTCATTCTCCTTTCTAAAAAAAAGAAAAAGAAAAAAGTTAAAAAAAAAAGAAAAAGATACAATAAATTCACACTTAGAATTAAGTATATTTTTAGGTTGCACATTCTAATCACAGAAATGCTCCAAAGATGAACTCATCATGCTTAATCTTATTTTATATTGACAAATGTATTCAACTCTGGGGACTGTTCCCTCTCCCATGATTTAAATTAAATCAATTAAAATATCATCCTTACCTAACATAATTAATGTGACAGCAGGAGCAGACAACCACTGCTTTGGATTTTAGTTTTTAAAAATATTTTTGTAACTAATTACTTGCATTTTGAATGGCAGGATACATTTAAAACAAAGCAAAATATGATTTCACAGATTAAATATGGAATGTAATCTTTCAGTCATTTTAATTCTAACGGAGTAAGCCACTTGACTTTTTCACTTACAATAACACCCTCAGTCCTAAGTAGTGCCTCACGAAGTCCTTGGTAATATACAGAGTGAAGATTTAGTTTGAAAGAAATGAACCCATTCTGAAACATAATGTGTCCAGTCCACATGGGTGTGGAGATAGAAATGTCCCAGACAGACACCTGTCAGTGAGTCCATGATTACCAACACATCCTGCATGTATCACTGAAATCCATGGTTTTGTTTTTGCAAAGGAGTTCAACCCTTGTATAATTTTTATTGGGGGATTGACCTGTTTGACTCAGTGAGTTGGCTCTAGTACTCACTGGAACGCTCCCTCCATAATCCTTCTCTTATTTCTCATAAGTAATGCATCACTAAGTCTATGTGCTTCTTCCTCCAAAATATATCTAGTACCATCCACTTCTATCTTCCCAACTATCTAAGCCAGACCACATTCATCTTTAATTCACAACTGTAATAACCTTCACCTGCCCACCCCACCCCCACATCTACTTTTACTCATCAAGTACTCACTATACAGCAGCAAGAGCAATACTTCCAAACTTAGCTAAGGGTATTCCTCTGTTTATACCTCTTAAATGAGTAGAGCTGACATACAATGGTTGATTAGTTTCAGGTGTACAATACAGTGATTTGACAAGTTTCTAATTATGTTATGCTCACCACAAGTATAGGTACCATCTGTCAGCACACAATGCTTTATGATTCATTGACTATATTCTCTAAAAGATTAAATGCTGTAGGGGTGCTTCGGTGGCTCAGTCAGTTAAGCGTCCATCTTCAGCTCAGGTCATTATCTCAGGGTTCATGAGTTTGAGCACCACATCAGGCTCTGTGCTGATGCTGAGAGCCTGGAGCCTACTTCAGGTTCTGTGTCTCCATTTCTCTCTGCACCTCCCCACCATGTGCACAACTGCTCGCTTGCTCTGTCTCTCTCTCTCTCTCTCTCTCTCTCTTAAAAATAAACATCTTGAAACAAGTGCTATAAAATAAATTGAAATGAAACAAAATTCTCAAATTTGCATTACACACTAAAGGTAAAAGCTAAATTCTTTTTTTTTTTACCACATATACAGACATTTATTAAACATGTTTGTAAGCAAGCACAAAACAATTCATACTAGGAAATCATACTAGAAAATAATAAACCTATTTCTTTATTAAACATGGAAAGCATTTCTGATATATTCCAATCATGTATCTTTTTTTAATATAGTTTATTGTCAAGTTGATTTCCATATAACATCCAATGCTCATCCCAGCAAGGGCCCTCCTCCACACCCATCACCCATTTTCCCCTCTCCCCACCCCCATCAACCCTCAGTTTGTTCTCAGTATTTAAGAGTCTCTTATGGTTTGCCTCCCTCCCTCTCTGTAACTACTTTTTCCCCTTCCCTTCCCCCATGGTCTTCTGTTAAGTTTCTCCTGATCCACATGAGTGAAAACACATGGTATCTGTCCTTCTCTGCCTGACTTATTTCACTTAGCATAATACCCTTGAGTTCCATTTGCTACAAACGGCCAGACTTCATTCTTTCTAATTGCTATGTAGTACTCCATTATATATATAAACCACATCTTTTTTTTTAATTTTTAATAGTTTGTCGTCAAATTGGTTTCCATATAACACCCAGTGCTCTTCCCCACAAGTGCCCTCCTCCATTACCACCACCCCCCTTCCACCCCCTCCCCCTTCAGCTCTCGGTTCATTTTCAGTATTCAATGGTCTCTCATGATTTGCGTCCCTCTCTCCCCAACTCTCCTTCCCCCTTCCCCTCCCTATGGCTCTCTGTTAGGTCTCTCCTGTTAGACCTATGAGTGCAAACATATGGTATCTGCCCTTTGCCTGACTTATTTCGCTTAGCATGACACCCTTGAGGTCCATCCACTTTGCTGCAAATGGCCAGATTCTATTCTTTCTCATTGCCATGTAGTACTCCATTGTGTATATATACCACATCTTCTTGATCCACTCATCAGGTGATGGACATTTAGGCTCTTTCCATGATTTGGCTATTGTTGAAAGTGTGCTAAATTCTTTACCTTAACATACAACCTCCTTGGCCTCATGTCACTCACTCTCTCATTTCAGCGTACTTGCCCCATATTACTTCCGTTAGTCCACCAAGCATCTGCCTTAGAACTTTGCATTTACCACTCCACCCTGCCTCAAAGTCCTTGCATTGGTGATGATGTCATCCTTTTAGATCTTCAATTAAGAGTCACCTCTTTACGGGTGCTTGGGTGGCTCATTGGTTAAGCATCCAGCTTCGGCTCATGTTATAATCTCACAGTTCATGACTCTGAGCTCCATATTGGGCTCTCTGCTGTTAGCTCAGAACCTGCTTAGGTTCTTCTGTCTCCCTCCCCTGCTTGTGTGCTCGCTCACTCCCTCACTCTTTCTCTCTCTCTCAAAAATAAACATTAAAAAAAGTTGTCTCTTTAATTCTATACCAATTCAATTTAAAATACCCCCACACCATCAATTTTGCTCTTATTCCTTAATTTTTACTGGCTATCACATTATTGCTTCTGTGTCCTTCATAGCATTATTATTTGCATATGCATATATATATATATATATATAACAGATACAAGTTATATAACATATGTAACTAAATATATATAACATATATAACTAAATATATATAACATATAGCCCAAAAAAGTTATAAAACTACAGACATAACTAGGGGTGACTACATAAAATATTTAGGACTAAAGCCCTAACAAGTAAGAAAGTATACTTTCAACTAGCATGCCCACTATTCATATACTTTATTCCCAAGCCCTCTATAAATCTTCCTCGCTACAGTATTTCTTTTTTCACATTGTTCCCCTTCAAACCCTTGTGTGATATTTTTTATTGTCAGAATGGACAGTGAAAATAAGATGTTTGCTGTCCAGCAAAATACTTAAATTAGAAAATTCTCATATAGACAAAACTTTGTTAAGATGATGACTTGAAAAAGAAATAGTCTTAAAATATTCTGTCACAAAGAAATTGACCGTTAAATAAAGGATAGCACACTCACTCTACATAAGAACACATCCTTCACATAAATGTGCCTGATGTGCCACAGTTGAGTCAATGCTGAAGTGTTATTGAATATTTTATCATGAAAAGATGATATTGTAGGTTATTCTGGAAATATTTCTCAGGAAGTTTTCTTTTTTGTTTTTTGGAGGATGTAAATGACTTGTGAATGAAGGCTGAAAATGAAAATATAAAAAATAGTAAGATATTGGAAGGTAAAGTAAAAGAATAAAATGGCAGAATCTTGGAGGGCAGCAAGGAGATCATAAACTGGGAAGGAAAACAAATTAGCTGTGAGGAGCGCTATGTTCACGCGTTCAGAATGCACGCACTGCAGTTAGGCACTCAGGTCAAAGGCTGCGTTTGATGATTTCTCAAATTTCTGCTTTTAGGTACCGGGAATTTTACCACGTAGACTTACCCTTAGCCTTAGTAGGATACATTGATTTACAGTCATTATGATTTGTATTCAAAGCAGGTTTTCAACTGCAGCTCTCATAACAGCAATAAAGCTTGCTAGGTCAGAATGTTTCATCTTAATGAATAATTTATATAACAGTAAGTCCACATGTTGAGCTGTGGGAAGTACTATTGTAGGTGAACATTTTGAATATGAATCCAGCTTTAAATTTCTACTTACTGCAATTGAAAGAAAAAAAAATATGAGTTTAGTTTCTTTTCAAAGGAACCAGGAAGCCCTTGAAAAAGATAAAATGACTCCCATGACAAGTACAGAGGATTTCTTTTTATAGTTTTACATGTAAAAGGAACAAAAATCCTAACTGAAAAACAAAAACTTAAAACATGCATTTGGTCTAGGAATTACTCAAAATTTCTGCTGAAAGCAGAAGTCTTTTAAACTAGGTCAGCCTAATAAAATATAATTTTAGGATAAATCAGATCTGTTTGGATTCTCATTTGAAACCAGAATACCACAATTACTGTAACAAAACTGTTGAACAAACAAGTGTCTTTCTACTACCAAAATATCTGCAGGGGGCGGGGTGGGGGGAGCTCTCTATTTATCAGTTCTCACTTCCCTATCGGAGCAAAGCCCTATATTTTCTCCATCTGTCACTGGCTCAGATATTTTACTCATCTCAAGGTTGCAGAGAAATAAAATGCAGTCACATCTGTCAGTTACATTAGGGATATCTGCTTAAACAGTTTACTTCCACTGCTGGCAGAGTTAAGTACACAATAAATATTTACTGACATGCACTTATATATTTACACATCTGTACAATAAATATAGCATTTGCCCTAATGCAGAGGTGATTGGGAAAATAACAGCTAACATCTGTGGAGTGCTTACTAAGTAACGTGATGTGTTAAATTATTTTATTTCCATAACCCAATATGAGCTGCCCAACAACAAACAAGACAGGTACATGAGCCTATGAAACATTACTAAACCGCAGTTAACTCATAAGGGAGGTAAGTTGCCCCAAGCCATCTTGTTGTAAACAGCAAAGCAGAAATCTCTACTACATGCCTGATCAAGAGCCTGTGGCCTTCACCACTTCTGTTTTGTCAATCCTAAAAAGAAATAGGAGAAGCAAAGACAAATGACTTCAAAATACCTCTATTGGTCTCAGCAGCTGACAGATTAGGACTCAGGCCTGCTATCAAATTTTCATTAGAATTGATTTTAGTAGTTTTTATAGATCTCTGAACTTCTCACGGCCCTTGCTTATTTTCACTGGTGATTAGATGACTTTTTAATCTCCCATCAAGTCTTATGGCATGTGAAACCATTTTTATTAAGATTATAATTAGAAATACAAAATAAATTAAAATAATATAGGGACACCTGGGTGGCTCACTTGGTTAAGTGTCTGACTTCAGCTCAGGTCATAATCTCACTATTCCTGGGTTTGAGCCCCGTGTCGAGCTCAGTGCTGAACACTTGCTCAGAGCCTGGAGGCTGCTTTGGATTCTGTGGTTCCTTCTCTCTGCCCCTCCCTGCTCACGTTCTGTGTGTGCCTCTCTCTCTCAAAAATAAATAAATGTAAAAAAAATAATAAAAAATAAAATATATAAATAAAATATTTTACAAATTTATTTTATAAATTAAATGTTTATTTTTGAGAGACAGAGCATGAGTCAGGGAGGGACAGAAAGAGACAGAGACACAGAAGCTGAAGCAGGCTCCAGGCTCTTAGCTGTCAGCACAGAGCTGGATGCAGGGTTCGAACCCATGAGCAGCGAGATCATGACTTGAGCTAAAGTTGGACACCCAACCGATTGAGCCACCCAGGTGCCCCTAAATGTTTTATTACTTACAACTAGGAGCTAGAATGCTGCATTTTAAGGAGTCCTGCATTTTTTAATTCTTTAAAAATTATTTTTCTCTTTATTATTCTTACTGTATTATTCACTTTATTTTTAGAGCAACTTTTTATTTTTTAGAGCAAAATTGAGAGGAAGGTACAAAGATTTCCCATATACTCCCTACCCCAACATATGCATGGCATTTCCCACTATCAACATTCCCCAGCAGAGTGATTCATAGGTTTGTTACAATTGATGAAACCACGTTCACACACCATTAAGACCCAGAATCCGTGGTTTATAGGATGGTTCACTTTTGATGTTGCATATTCTATGGGTTTGGACAAATGTATAATGACATACATCCACCATACAGAGTATTTTCACTGCCCTAAAACTCCTCTGTCCTCTACCTATTCATCCTCTTCCCATACCTCAACCCCAGTGGCCTTTGATCTCTTTACTGTCTCCATGGTTTTGCCTTTTCCAGAATGTCATATAGTTGGAATTGAACAGTATGCAGCCTTTCAGCCTGGCTTTCACTTAGTGACATGCACTTAAGGTTTCCCCATGTCTTTTCATGGTCTGCGAGCTCACATCTTTTCAGTGCTGAATAATATTCCACAGTCTGTCTAGACCATAGTTTTGAATTTATCCATTCACCTACTGGAGCACATCCTAGCTGCTTTCAAGTTTGGGCCATTTTGAATAAAGCTTCTATAAAGAACTACGAGCAGGGTTTTGTGTCAACATAAGTTTTCTACTCCTCTGGGTAAATACTGAAGAGCATGACTACTGGATTGTATTGTAAATTTATGTTTAGTTTTTTTTAAAAGGACATCAAAGTGTCTTCCAGAATGGCTGTGCCATTTTGCATTCCCAACAGCAGTGATGAGAGTCTCTGTTGCTTCATGTCCTTGTCAGTATTTGAGTCAGTGTTCCAGATTTCGGCCATTCTGATAGGGGTGTTGTAATATCTCCCTGTTGTTTGGATCTGCATTTCTCTCATGATGTGATATGGAGCATCTTTTCATGTGCTTATCTGCCATATGCATACCTTCTGTGGTGAGGTCTTTCAGAGTCTTTGATCAAACTCGAATCAAGTTGTTTTGTATCGTTGAGCTTTAAATATTCTTTGTGTATTTTTGCTAAAAGTTTTTTTTAATCAGATATGTCATCAGCAAATACCCAGTTTGTGGCTTCTATTCTAATTATCTTGACACTGTCTTTAGCAGAGGAAAAAATTTTAATAAAGTTCAGATCATCCATGATTTCTTTATATCCTTGGTATTGTGTCTAAAAAGTCACAGACATAACCAGCATCATTTTTTATTATCTTCTAGGGGTTTTATAGTTTTGCATTTTATATTTAGGTCTATAATCTATATTGAGTTAATTTTTTGTGTAGAGTGTAAAATCTGTGTCTCAATTTTTTTTTTCACACGTGCATATCCAGTTGTTTTAGCACCATTTGTTGAAAGGCTATCTTTGCTCCACTACATTGCCTTTATTCCTTTGTCAAATATTAGTTGGCTATATCTATGTGACTATTTCTGGGGTCTGCATTCTGTTCCATTGTTCTAGTTGTTTATTCTTTCACTAGCACTACACTGTCTTGATTATTGTAGCTTTGCAGTAAGTCTTCAAGTTGGCTAAAACCAGTCTTCCACCTTTGTTCTCATTCATCTTGTGCTGGCTTTTCTGAGCCTTCTGCCTCTCCATATAAACTTTAGTAAGTTCACTGTCCACAAAGTAAGGTGCAGGAACTTTTACTGGGATCACACTGAATCTATAGACCAAGTTGGGAATAACTGGCATCTAGACAATATTGAATGTCCCTATCTATGAGCATACTATGCTCTCCATTTATTTACTTCTTCGATTTCATTCATCAGAGTTTTGTGGTTTTCCTTATATAGATCTGGTATATGCTTTGTTAGATGTGGACCTACATATTTCATTTTGGGGGGTGGATTCTAATACAAATGGTATTTAGTTTTAACTTCAAGTGTACACACACACACACACATATAATGTTTTTATTTATTTTTGAAAAAGAGAGACAGAGCACAAACAGGGGAGAGAGAGAGGGAGACACAGAATCCAAAGCAGGATCCAAGTTCTGAGCTATCCGCACAGAACCTGACATGGGGCTCAAACCCTGGAACTGTGGGATCATGACCTGCACCAAAGTCAGATGCTTAACCGACTGAGCCACCCAGGTGCCCCTGGTTTTAACTTTAAACTCCACTTGTTGATTGCTAGCGTAGGGAAGCTGGCTTGAATATCATCTGTGGGGCTTAGCACAACTTATACATAATTTTTCTAAGCCCCAGTTTCCTAAACTGTAAAATGGCGATGACATTTGTACCTAACTTGAGTTATAAGGGGATTAATTGAAATGTTGTATGCAAATGTCTTCATATTGTCCCTTACTTAGAATAAATATTCAAAAGTTGCTAGGCCTAATGAAGATGAGAGTGGATGTCCTTGAAATCTAATGAGCTTGAAAGAACTATTTTAAGACAGTCCATTCAATGACAACTGGAAAACGGTATGTATTTTCTTACTCTGTTTTACAGTTGATCAAACATGATGTTTATTTTTCTTTTCTTGTTAGCCTCTTTAGGTACCTTTGAATGCAGAGAATTTTTATAAGCTGGAAAGGCACCTTTCATCTAAATTTGTTTTCTGACCGGCTCATATGCTCCCAAACTTTTCCCCTAACATTCAGATGAGTAAAGCTCACAAATGAACACTTGAATAATGTTGAAAATGATAAAGAGAAGAACTGTGAAACTTTAAAGTTTATGTTGTACAATCCAGAAGTATATTAAAAGAGGTATGCAGTAAATTTATTTTACTCATAATTCATAAGTTGATTGGAAACAATGACCTCCAAGATAGTCCCACTGATACTATTTTTTTTTTTTTGCATTTTAAAGCATAGGTCATTTTGCTATTGGCTTCCACAATACTATAATCTAAAATTCATGTGGATGGCTTGCATAATTTGAGTCTAGGTTTTCTATAACCATTTTTTAAGGTTATTTTTTTTTAGTAATCTCTAAACTCAGTATTGGGCTCAAACTCACAACCCCGAGATCAAGAGTCACATGTTCTGCCTGAGCCAGCCAGGTGCCCCTTCCATATTCATTTTGAAATAGTAGATAAACTACTGTCCCAGGATATAGCAGTAGTGTGTGGTTAATTACATGACAAGCCAAAATTCTTAAATTCATACATTATCATGTAGGCAGGTTAGGAAGGGGGAGCTTGATTATCAACATAATGTTAAAATGTGGTTGTAGGAAGCTCCTTTTCTCACATATGAATTGCCAGTATCAAATGTACCAAATTTGTTGGGCAAAACAGTGCTGTGGCTTGAAGTAGAGCCCCCAAGTCAGAGTGAATGACACCCAAACAGACGACGAAGTTCCAGATGGCTAGGGATATGAAGGAAAGTAACTGCAGGAAACATATGAAGTTTGTCTGTTTGTTTGATCTGTCAGTTTCACAGCAGCAGGCTACATAAATGGGAATGGCCTCCAAGTTTTTCATAGGATCATAGGCTCTTCCTCTGGGAAATACAGGAGAGATAAAGCACAGGTTCATGATTTCATTGACACTGTCCCATTTAACTGACTGATTCTACATAGAAAAAAATAAATGATAGGGGAACTTTTTCAGACTCAAATCTCCCTGCTTACAGAGAGAAGGATGGATTTAAAAAGCAAAAAAACTTTTTAAAAAGGCTTGTTAGGAGTCTCACTCTTCATTTGCATAAACCCGACAATCTACTGATGACAGCAATTAATTCCTGCTTAGTTTTAGCTTCATTTAATAAATGCAAAAATTATCAAGAGAAATTTGGTTGGAAGAAACACAAAGTCACTACCAACTTAGTATATTAAGAGTAACATTAATTGTTAGATTTACATTTTAGTTTGACAACAAAATTGATTTTTAAATTAATGCAAAAATCTACATTAAAGTAATCCCAGAATACACATGCATGTGCGTGTGTGCACACACACACACATACAAAATTGAACTAATTAGAATGCTTCAGTAAAATGGAAATTCATTTGTAGGCAGAATGCTTTCTCATATGAAAAAACAGGATTTGAATGCATTGTTTTATGATAAATGTTTAAGGGAATTGAGAACAGAATTCTGAAACGTTATTTTGGTTAAATGAGACTTTAGCATAATGTTCCTAATCCCTGGATCACAATAAACTTGAAATGGTGCTATTTCATATGAAAGGAAAAGAGAAAATATACAAGCAAATGTTCCGCTCTGTGGTTGCAGGTTTACAGTGATAAAATTGCTAAGAGGAAATGCACAAAAATAGTGCACAGGGAGTCACAGAATTATATCTTTTACCTGGATTGTGACTTGAGGACCAACCTGTAAAATATGTAAGGCTGCAGTACCCACTACAGTGCTCCATAAACACCTTACATTTTTTAAGATCCATAAATTTCTTGGCAAGGGACTCTTCCTAGCCTTGCTTTATGTTCTACTTAGTGTGAAAGTAGCCCCTCTATATAATTTTTGTTGATAAACAACCGGTAGTACAGTAAACAAGTGTCTACACTGACATAGTTTTTAAATTAAATATACAAAATATTCCCATGTAGATTGAAAATTTCCACCTTTAGATTTTTTTTTCCATGTTATACAATAAAACTTCTCATTCTAAATAAGTGGATTTCCCATATTATTAGAATCCAGCAAATAACCAATTAAATTTTTCTCTGTGCATTTGGATTCATTAATAAAGGTATATTTTGTGCCAATTTTTTCCCCCTAAAATGGCCCACATCGTATCTGAGGTAATTAAATGAAATTGTTAAGTACTTCTCTAAATGACTGTTTTCAAAGGCAGCAACAAATTGCAAATTTTGATGTACTGGAACTTCTTTAAAATGTGTTATATGTGTTTGAAATGCTGTTTTCTGTCATCTGGAGATTCTATGGCTTCAGAGTGATTCAGTAAATTCAGGAATACTCTGCAGAGACAACAAAGTCCTTAAAGTAGCACTGAAAATCCCAAAAGAGCCACTTAAAGGAGTCGATGGCTCAGTCACTGACAAGTTCTAGAAACACCCTGTTTCAGAATACACAATCTGCTTTTTCTAATCAGATAATTATCTGTTAATGCTTATTTATTTATTTTGAGGAAGAGCAAGCGGTGGGGGCGGGGGGGCGGAGAGAGAGGGAAACAGAATCCCAAGCAGTCTCCCTGTTGTCAGCACAGAGCCCAAAGCAGGGCTTGATCTCAGGATCCATGAGGTCATGACTTGAACCTTAATCAAGAATTGGATGCCTAACTGACGAGCCACCCAGGCACCCCGAGAATTTAAAACTAAATGTGTGTTGATACTGTTATCGACTGTTAATATTAATTCATTTTTACTGAAAATTTTTAATTAACAATCTCATCCTTATTCTCCCCCCTTCCAGCCCCAAATGGCTATCAATTGATCATTTTGTTACTCAAAGTTCAATTTATTTTTATGTTTGTTTAATTTTGAGGAGGGATGGGCAGAGAGACGGGGAGACAGAGGATCCGAAGCAGGCTCTGTACTTACAGCAGAGACCCCGACGCAGGGCTCACACTCACGAACTACAAAATCCCCACTGAGCTGAAGCCAGCTGCTCAACCTACGGAGCCACCCAGGTGCCCCATACTCAATGTTCAATTCAGTGTACTGATAGGAACGTACCTCAAGCCACGCCAAATACACAGAAAAGAGAAGGTGCATTTCATATGTGCCACTTGTTGAAGATTTATAACATCCCACTAGTTTTGCTTCCTCCTTTGCTTCTAATCTCTGACATTTAATATATCTGATATGCCACCTACACTATTTGTTTCACTTAATTTTTCAATTGTTTGGCCTTCTTCTGTTTCTTGCCTGCCATTAGTTACTCTCATTTTCTTAATACTTCCCTAACTCAATAACACCCTCAGAGGATTATTAATACGTATCACCATCACTTGGTTTTCAGCAGTTGAAACAGATATCAACTTTCTCTTATGACGAGTTGTAAAAATTCCTGTAGTGCTAAACTAGAAGAGTAACCATGCACTGTACAGTTGTTGGATAATGGTATTTTAAATGCTAGTCCAATGAAATAACTCTGACTCTGGGGCCCTCCACCACATTCAAGCAATAGAAGTTCTTCATAGAAATTCCCTCGATCCATCTTAAGTCATAAAAAAATAATCCTCAGAGACTAGTTCTAAAGTGATGAAACGCTTCCAGGAATGGAAAACACAGTGGTGACTCAGTCTTTTGGACCACAATTTCCTCCTTTTATTATCTTCAGTACATACTCAAAAAAGGAAAAACTCCTCTGGCAAACTGTTTTATCATTTACTTGTTTACTCTGTTCACTCAATCATTAACTCATCATACGTTAAATACCTATTGAATATGCCATATATTATTTTGTATGCTTTGGAAATATAGCAGTGAATGAAACAAAGTTGGATACCATGTCAGGAGAGGGGTGCATATAACACATGTGTAGTATAAGAAATGGTAAGTGGGGATAAAGCAAAATAAGGCAAGAGGAAGTTGATACAGAGCAGAAATTTTGTATAGGTGAGATGGCTTCCCCAGCAGGATTACACTGAAGGTGAAACCTGAGTCAGTTGAGGGAACAAGCCAAGTGCCTATAAGAGATGAATATCCAGACAGAGGACAGAGGACTTGTTAAGACAGAGCAAAAGCATATTTGATGTATTTCGGGAAGAAGGTTACAGTGGCGATAGTCAAGTAGCTAATCATAAAATCTCTTCTACAAGAAGCAATTACAAAGCCGTATAACTGACAAAAACATCCCAGTGCTCTGGAAAAGGCTTATAGGCATGTTAATAATCATAGAAGCATTTAAAAAAAAAATTGAAAAGCACTGAAAATGCCAAACTTGGGTGAGAACACAGAGAATCCGTGGCCTGTTTTCCCTAGGCTTGCTCTCATCAATCTCCCCTTCCATGCTCCATTAGTAGGCATGACCCTTAATTAAGAGAATCTAAACTGGGTGGGGGGGGGAGCACTGAGTCCTTGAGGACTGGCTTCCCTCTGCCAGGGTCTAAGGAAGTGCATGCACTTTCTAGCACTGGAGGGTGCAGCAGTACTATCCCTAAAAGCGATGGTCTCAGAGGGGGGTGAGTGGGGAAGGCCACCATATCTACCTGAGGTTTCTGTTCCGGGTAGAGAAACATACCTGGCTGAGGTTGTAGCACCTGCAGAAGGAGACCAGTGGGAGCTCAGAGACCAGTTGGACCAGTGGCTAACTCTGAAGCTGTGCTTTTGCTCACTGAGGAGGCCAAAAGAACTCCATGAATAGTGCAAGGAGGGCAGCCATGAAAACTCTGACTACACTTTCCTACCAGCCCAGATTCATCAGATCATGGGTGATTTGATCACTAGATCAAAGTGAGAACACCACTGTCCAACACTGCCTGACCATAATGTTACACAGACACAGGGATAAACCCGGAGAGAACAGGCTTAAAAATAATATCCACAAAACACACAAATAAAAAACTAACGAGAAATATTAGCTTCCCAACACTGCAGGAGAAACCTATTTCACAGATTTAGCCTGAGCAAATTGCTAAACAAAGAAAACAGCAAACAAAACCCAGCCAGTGCAGCAACCTTCATAGGGGAAATAAAAACTTCTATGTTAAAAACTTTGCGCTTCGAAAGATACCATCAAGAATCATAGTTACTTTTAGTTCCTCTGGCTAAACCAAGCAGTTGCTCCCCATAAAGTTAACAAGAGTCTTTGGCATGCCTTAATTCTGCTGCTGCTTCTGTAGACCTGTGCAGACCGATGCTCTGCATGTCTTACCTGTAGAATAAAATCTCACTTGAGTTTGGCCTAGACCTGTAGAAATCTTATTCTATTCTTTGGCCTGGATACATTTGGGATTGCTAATAAATCTTCTTCCTTTTTCATCTGTGCATTTTCTAGGGATTTTATTAAAATGTTATCCGAAAGTTAGGCATTGGAGCACCCAAATGCACAGGTGAGTCTTCCAGTAAGGTTGCAGACATTAAATAGGATTTTCTATTGAGAATTTAAAAGCAATAATGAAACTGACCCAAAGTTAGTCTGTTTTTGATTACCGTCATCCTCCAACAATTCTAAGCAATGTTAATGATAAAATGCTTATTTAAAAAATATATGGATTATGGAGCGCCTGGGTGGCTCAGTCAGTTAAGCATCTGACTTCAGCTCAGGTCATGATCTCATGGTCTGTGGGTTCGAGCCCCACATCAGGCTCTGTGCTGACAGCTAGCTCAGAGCCTGGAACCTGTCTTTGGAGTCTGTGTCTCCCTCTCTTTCTCTGTTGCCTGCCCGCCCCCCACCCCCCGCCAGCTTGCTCTCGCTTTCTCTCTCTCTCTCTCTCAAAAATAAATAAAACATTAAAAAATTAAAATATATATATATGGATTTAAACTCTGAAAAACCGCTATTCTACTATTGTTTTAAAATATAATATGTAAAATTCAAATTAACACATTTTAGAACTTTTCTTTAAATATTATGGTATTCTGCACATTTTAAAGAAAACTTATTATGTAATCAACCTCCAAAAAGGCAGAGTCAATTATATGCAATCCTTTTTTTTTTAATGTTTTATTTATTTTTGAGACAGAGAGAGACAGAGCATGAGCGGAGAGGAGCAGAGAGAGAGGGAGACACAGAATCAGAAGCAGGTTCCAGGCTCTCTCAGAGCTGTATGCACAGTGCCTGACATGGGGCTTGAACCCACGAAATGAGATCACGACCTAAGCCAAAGTCAGAGGCTTAACCGACTGAGCCACCCAGGCACCCCAATACACAATTCTTTTGAGAATAAGTTCATGCCTCTTTAAATCATTTGAGTCTACTTCAAGGGCAAAATAGCCTATTTTCTATGTATATACATCATAGCATATATTTTTCTTTTCCTTCATTTTTTAATAAAAATCCTAAAGTATACAACATGATGTTTAGATGTACATTTAGTGAAATGATTGTTACTATCTAGCTAATTAATGTATTACATTGTTAACTGTTTACTACCATACATAATTAACATATCCCTTCACATATTGTTGCAATTAAACACTTTAAAATTAAGAATTGCACACTGACTTTAAAGACCAAGAAACTGAGTTACTTCAATTCTGCCATTCAATGTAGCTACTTGTTATTACTACTGTTTAAAATGTCATGGTGGACAAATTGACGGCTCCTAAAGATGTTCACACCCTATTTCCTGAAGTCTGTGAACATTTTCCTTACATGGCAAAAGGACTTCACGATTTGATTAAGTTAGGGACCTTAAAATGGGTTAGGATGGGAAGATTATCCTAGACTATTTGAGTGGATAGAATATAATCACAGGTACCTGTGAAAAGAGAGCATCTTGAAGAGATCAAAAGGAGGAGTGATTGGTCAGCCAGAATGTAGCAATACTGACTTTGAAGGGAAGGGAAAGGGACGCTTAGAGGAAAACAGGGAGCCGTTAGAAGACAATTAACTAACTCTCTCCTTGTCTCCAGACAGAAACAACCTTGCCAACACCTTTAATTTAGCCCAGTTGTAACCCATTTGGGGCTATCATCTCCAAGTCTGTGTTCTTTTAAGACACTAAAATAAAGTTTGCGGTAATTTGTTACAGAAAATTGATACAATCATGAACATATATAAGAAAGTGACTCAAAATTATATCAAAATTATATCAACATTATATCAAAAATTTCATTTTTGAAATGTATCGTGAAATGACATTTTCATGAATCTTTGCTAACTTTATTCTTTCATTTTTGACTTTTCCTGTTAAGTATTGCTTTGATTTTATTAATTTAATTCCCAAAAACTTTTGTGTTTAAAATGAACACAAATGACTCTTAAATCAGTCATGAATGAACATAAGATTGACAAATCTGGTCACTTGAATGTGAATTTGTTAAAACCAATTCTAAAAAAATCTTTAGCATCTTTGGAAATGATAATACTCAAAAACAGAAATCTTACTATTCAGAACCATTACTGGTCTAAGATTTGTCCCTTTCATTAAAAAAATATATATACTGGTGTAATTAACATGTAAGAGTATAACCATTTTTCCTTTTTCCTTTTAATGAACTACTAAATTTTTACTTGTTTATTTTTAGATATTACTGCCTTCATTGTATATATTGTGTGTATACACACACACACACACACACACACACAATGATCTAAGAAAACATTCTGTACCTGCATTTCTTCTGATTATACATATTGTTTGTTTCATCACATAATTATTACTGAAAATAATTTTACCATATACAGGAGGGGATGTAAAAAGTCTACTGGGTTAAAAATGCCATATGTGCCACACATGCATGTGTGTGCATGCATGCGTGTGCACACACACACATACACACACCTTTCTTTCCAAGCACAGCACATTTTGCAAGAGACCTTTTGTCTAATTTACAGTTCCTGCTGTTTAACAGACACTGTAAACACACTATTACCCTGTCATACTGTAAAATAACAAATCAAGAAATGAGAATAACTATGACCTTGGAAGAGATACTAGTAATAAAAATTAAGTCAAAGGAGTGTATTTGAATCTATAAAAGTCATTTGGGATTTTTACTTCTTTTCTATAAGTGCTTTATAATTAACACAAAAGGGCAGAAATGATATTCCTTATAAAATGTATTAAAGATGATAGAAAAACAAAGGTTGTTTTTCTTTAAAGGCTGATTTACTTTATATCCATGCTTAAAATTTTATTCCAATGTTATTTTAGAAAGTCTGCCATCTAAACTAAATGATCATTGTGAATAATTCTGAAATCAATAGAGGAGTACAGATATGTCTTAGTCATCTTGATTTCAATTCTTTGGGCTACACGCCCACAAATCAGTTTACTGGTTCAGAAGGTGGTTTTACTTTTAATTCATTGAGGAACCTCCATACTGCTTCCCACAGTGGCTGCATAATTTACATCCAATGCAGTATTACTTATGCTTAAAAAAGAAAAAAACAAAATCCTGACATTTGTGACAACATGGATGAATCTGAGGACATGCTGCAAATTGAAATAAGCCAGTACAGAAAAACAAGTACTACTTAATCTCACTTAATTGGAAACCTAAAATAGACTCAAAGAAGCATAGAGTAGAATAGTCACCAAAGGCTGGGGGGATGGTAGGGGAAAACAGGGAGGTGTTGCTTGAAGGGCATGAAGTTTCAGGTACGCAGGATGAGCATGTTCCAGAGATCTCCTGTACCACGCAGAGACTATAATTAACAACACTGTGTAATATAAGTTTTTCTAAGAGAGTAGATCTTCTGTTAAGTGTTTTCATCATTATATATCAGATAGATGGATGATACAGATAGAGATAGATATGAGAGAGTGAGGGAGTGAGAGAGAGAGTGAGAGAGAGAGTGAGAGAGAGAGGAAACTTTTGGAGGTGATATTTTTGGCAGTGATTGTGGTGATAGTTTACCAGATGTATACCTATCTCCAAACTCAAGTAACGTACATTATGTACAGCTTTTTATATGTCAGCAATTCCTCTACTACAGTGTGATTTTTTTTCTAAGTCACACATGTGGTTTCATTAAACAACAAAAACAGCTAAATGATGATCTCTAGCCTGTATTAGTATATTGAGTCCCAGTAAGAAAGAACTGAAGTGCTTTCTTGCATATCAAGCATCATGTTGACAGGATGCAGTGACTTCTCTTGCCTTTTAACTACAATCTGTCAACTAGCTTTGGTCTTCTGCACAAGAACCGGATAGTGTTTTTAAGAGTAGGAAATGTTTTAATCCTTCACTTCTGGCTAATGTTGATTCTTTAAGTTTTGTTGGATGTTGGAATGTTATAAGGATTTGGAAAATGTCTCCTAATGTGTGGGGAGCAGCTAAGATCTCAGCTGCTTGGCCATTTTGCTGTGGGTTTGTCACTCCCTGAAGGGAGTTGCAAATAGGCAGGGTAGCGCCACTCCCTGTCAGAGAAGCCAGAAGACCAAAGATCAACCGTCTGCAGGCAGGGTAGTATTCGGCCCCCTCAGGCGCTGTGCTAAAACAATTTAGTCCGGTTCCTCTTTCACTCCAGTCTTAATCTCTTAACCCTGTTTCCTAGCAACCGACCTACTTCAGCTACGTTGTTTGTCCCGCCCTGAAAGCCTTTATAAGAGACAGTTCTCTCAATAAACTCTCTCTCTCTTCTGCCTGATCGGAAACGGTAAGTAGTGTTTTTACTCTCTGTGTCTCCCTCTCCTGCCCCCTGTTTTCTCTCCCTCCCTCAGGAAAAGAACCTATGAGGACTCACTGCCCCGCGGGCCGGAGCGGCCAGGGCGGGACACGACACTAATGGACAAATTTAACAATTCATACAAAAAATAAAACAAACATGACACACATCTTTCTTCTAACTGAAAAGCAAAACAGTTTAACAAAAACAAAATTAAAATTCATGTGGTCAAAAAGGAAAATAAAATATTATGGTTATCAAGGTCAATAGCACCTAGAGAAATTCAATTTAAATCAACAAACTTTAAGGAATAAAGTACAAGAAAGAATTTCAGTTATTTAAAATAATAAAGTAATTAAAAACTTCGTATTACCTCAGAAGTTTTGCTACTCCATAATAATTTAATTTGGAAATATTGTCATTGTTCCTTAGAGATTCTAGTTCTTTCCTACCTTATTAATGCATTTGTTAAATGCATATGTTAAATGTTTTATGTTTACCAGGTCTAAGTCTAAAGGGGTAGTTTTTGAGATAAAATTGTTGACCTCAATGAAGTGACAATATTGTCAAAGTAACATATCTACAACAACAATTAATAATAAAGTACAAATGGGCACCTGGATAGGTCAGTCAGTTAAGCATCAACTCTTGCTTTCAGCCTGGATCATTATTTCCTGGTTTGTAGCCTGGCCCCATGCTGTCCGTGCAGACTGCTTGGGATTCTCTCTCTGCCCCTTCACTGTGTGTTAGCACATGTGTGCGCTCTCTCGTACATTCTTTCTCAAACAAATATTAAATCTTTTTTTAATTAAAAAATAATAATAAAGTATACAAGGGAATTTTAAATAAAATCTAACAAAACTGAACTAATGCAAAGTAAATAGTGTGAAGGAATGCACTTGGGAAGGCAAAAGAGAGTAACTTTACCCAAACTGGAGAAAAGGAGATGGTCAAGAATGGTCCCTGAGGGAGGTTAGCTTAATCAATCTTTGAAGAGTGAATATGAGTAGATCAAGTGAATATCTTAGCTAACATGTGTTCCTTATGAAGAAAGAAGCATAGTCAATTCACAGAGTTGATATGACTGAACAACCACAACTCCATTAAACTGGCTAAAGCCTTGAAGATAAATGAGAAAATTCCAGAACTGAGGCAAGCAAAATCAACAGCAGTGAAATGGAACAATTGAAGGATTCCTATGAATAGTTCAACCACTCCTTTTGAGCTTTTGGCTACTTTTGTACATTTTAAAGAAAATATATATATATAGAGAGAGAAACTCTATATACTCTAAAATAACTAACTACATGAATAGATGGACAGACGAATGAATGAAGTTTGTCTCACTTGACTTAACTATCTTCTGGGGAAAAAAATCTTAGAATTTGCTTCAGGGGAAGCATAGAGTTTTTATTTTATAGGACTCCATTATGATGTGAAATAAATGATGTTGATAGAGTTTTTTTAGGGATTTTAAAAATGCCTTTGTCATTTAAGTATTCCATCTAGTACACAATCTGACAGGCATTGAGAATATTTTTTTTTTCTGATTATTAATCCAGGACTGTAGTGAATTCCTCCTGTTATTTTATTGTTAATTTATTAAAAGATTTTTTGTGGGGTGCGTGGGTGGCTCAGGTAAGCATCCTATTTTTGATTTTGGCTCAAGTCATGATCTCACGGTTCATAGGATCAAGCCCCGTGTCAGGCTCCACACTAACAACACAGAGCCTACTTGAAATTCTCTCCCTCGCTCCCTCTCTCTGTGTACTTTCCTCCCACCCGCTGAAATGGTGCACATGCATATGCTCTTTCTCTCAAAAATAAACTTAAAAAAAGGTTTATTTCTGAACCTCAACATTCATCTGTTGAGAGTCTCCTAAAATACATTTTAATAATGATGGCTATGATAAATGTTTCAATATACTATAATAATAACAACCATTATTTATTGAATGCTTACTATGATCCTGGTAATACTGTAGGCACTTTAATAACATTACTTCAAATAATTTTGAAGTTAAATCTATGAGGTAGAATATTATAATTTTCATTTTACAAATAACGAAGCACAAGTACAGAGAAGTTTGGTAAGTTGCTATGAATCATCTCGGAACAAAAGGAAGAGCATAACTGTTTCCTGGACAATAAAGTTTATATATTTACTTTGCTTTGTTTTTACCATTATACTGCACTGTGATGTTTGTAGTTCAACAATTTGAATAACTAATTCAGTTAGCATTCCTAATTTTGAAAATATGGTTATTTGTGGAAACTAAATTGGAGCCATGGGTCTGCACCTCTCTCAGGAGTCCTGGATTTGTGTGTATATACGTATGTATGTCTGGTTGACATTTATGATTGCATACTTATATACAATCTAGCACTTACTTGCTCTTGTCATCAAACCTTTAATGAATGCATGTTCTATATGTTAAAAGTTGGCGTAGTATCTTGAGTGCACTGAGCAATAACCAAGAACATGAGGATGATGTATAAACCCAGAAAGGCCCTATATTAATATGCAAGATAAACAGAACTCTTGTTTAAGATGGAATACACGTATTGGGATGATTAACATGTTATTTCTCTATAAAGTTATTTGCAACATCAAATTAAGTCAGATATTCAATTTATTTATTTCTAATACAAAATATTTTAATACAGCCTAGCACAATTCAGTACACCTGGACATCTCATTCTATCTTGATAAACCTTAAGCTTGGGAAGATGAATGACAATGTGAGTATTGTTTCAGTGAAATGGGTTAAAGCAAGAGCAGTCAAGTAGCTCAAATAGGTAATGGCATCATGCTAGGATATCTTTCCATACTCCACAGTGAGAATAATTAAAGAAATGTGATTAGAATACTGCAAGCTAGTGAACTATAACTTGGTATACCATTTTCATAATGATATCTAAATACTTGAAATCTATATTCTAAACTTGCATTGTCCAACAGAATTCTCTGTGACAAGAGGAAATGTCCATAATGTCCAGTATTTAACCACAAGTTGATTTTGGCTGCAGAACTGTTGGAATGTGAATAATGTAAGTGAATTTTTTAAATTTAATTTTAATTAACATAAAATTAAATTGTAATTGCCCTATAGGGTTAGTTGTTTCTGCTTTGGACAGCAAAGTCCCGAGTCCTTGACAGGACTTCTTTACAATGCAAAAGAATTCAGATCTCTTATGCCTCAGTGGTAATGATACTGTTATTTAATATGAGCTACTCCATTAACTAGAATATGCACACATTTACTAAAGACATAGTCAAATGTTACTAGCTTAGAAGTCTGAGTAAGATCATTCTGTGTCTTTGTTATGATCAATTAGATGTTGTGTTTGTAGTTTAATTCTCAGAAGCAACCTTTTCCTTTCTTCCCACACCCTGGTGGGCAGAACATTATCGAATTCTCAAATATCGACAACTCTGACATTTGTTTTGCCACAATGTAACACTGCAATCAGATGTTTGATTTTCTGCATTAGTTTTCTTCATTTGTCAAAAATTTCTCTTTCCTCATTAGAAAAAAGAAAATCAGATAAAGAGTTGTTGAGATACACTCACAGATTTGAAAAAAAGAAAGTAAATGAACAAACAAGTTCTGCATTTTAGTATTTTGCACTGTTGAACAGCCGTATTTATACAACTAAATCTGATATCCTATACAGACCTCTGGTAGTCACTACTAACTCTGCATTCTCTGAACAACTAAAGGAGGAGTTGCTCGGACAAGTATGGAGAAATAGTAGCATCTATACATCATTTCCTGTCTTATAACTTTAGGAGCAATTGAACATCTTCAAATAAAAATAATTCATACCCTATGAAAAATACTCACAGAATAGGACCTAGAAACACTGGCATGTGTGTACAAAGAAACATTAGACCACAAAATGTATTGCAACAGCAAAAATTTTGAAACCACCTAAAATCTCTGACCTCACTAGGATACATGTGTTTGTTTTGGGTTTACAGAGATTAAAGCCCTATACAGCTTAAAGCCCTACAGAGATATCATCATACATCTTGTATAAAGCCAAAAACAATTTGCAGGATATTGTATAAATTCATAACACTGAATTCAGTTCTGTGGTTGTCTTAAGGATCTGATGATAACTGGAGCTCACTGGAAGCACTCACGTTATAAGAACAACTGGTATTAGAAACCTTCTAGTCACAGAATCAACAGGAGCTTTCTCAACCACACAATAAAGCAAAAATGGTTGATGTTTGTATACAAGAGAAAAGAAGTAAAATATTTTCTGTCCAAATTTTGATAAGGTGTTGAGGAAAAAATAATAAAGTACACATTAAAATTCACTACTGTGTTACGATGAGACATCCGTTGGAACAAGTAAAAATGTCCTTTTACGTTTTTTTCGATGTTGATGATTCCGATCTAATCCTCTAAACAGTTATCCTCTAATCTCTATAAATCACCATTCAAACGCTCTTTGAAGACTATTAATTCGATATGGAGCCCATACAACGACAATGTATGTGTGCTTTACAAATGACAATGGTGTGTGCACGTGTGTGCATGCGCGCACATCTATAAAGCCGCACACAGCCCATAACTGGTAACTGTCCATACATCCTCATATGTATTTCTCTCTGACATTCCGGGTAGCAGCACCACAGCATCATTTGTATCCTAGCAGTCACTGAAGCCTGAAACTTCAGAACTGTATCTTACTCTACTCGCTCTAGCTCCCAAGTTCAATCACATGGATTTTGTCTCCAAGTGTATATTACCTCTGTTTCCTATTGTCAATTAACCATGCCACAACCTTAGATTTGAACCTCATTATTCCTCACCAGAATACTATAATGACTCCTTACTTATAAAAACTCCATGTGGCTGTCACTGAACGGAAGATTCCTATACTTAAGGGTCACTGGAACTGCTCCTGGTTTAAATCATCCCCAATAAGTATGTTTCTCACCTTGTGCATAATTATAGGCTATTGTTGCTGTTTTTATCAGTAACAATTTTTCAATCAAGGACCCTGTTGCCTCTCCATTCATGCAGACTACATATTTTTTTTTATTTGTTTACGTTTTTTATTAATTTTTGAGAGACAGAGAGAGACAGCGTGATCAGGGGAGCGTCAGAGGGAGAGGGAGACACAGAATCTGAAGCAGCCTCCAGGCTCTGACCTAGCTGTCAGCACAGAGCCTGACACGGGGCTCAAACCCACAAACCGTGAGATCATGACCTGAGCCGAAGCCGGACACCTAACTGACTGAGCCACCCAAGCGCCCCAGCGAAAAACATATTTTAAAAAATCAAATTGGAACTATATTACTTTTATCTATTTTCTTACACACACTTCACACTGTATTCTCTGTATAAGATTGCAGGAAATACATGAGATGGCCACCATCTCCACTGACCACAGGTGTACTATTTTTAAACCCAATTTATTACTTTATCTAAATTTTCAAATCTCAATGAAGTCATTTCTATGAGGCATAGCTGCTGCTCAAAATAAGTTACATATTTTTCTAATATATTTCTCTATAATGCACTTGTGTGGTTGTGTGTGTGTGTGTGTGTGTGTGTGTGTGTGTGTGTGTGTTTATATGTGTTTAAGTAGGTATGTCTGTATATTGTTTGTATATACCCATCCTCTGAGTTCGGGGGCAGAATTTTATACATTAGTTCCCTCTGTACCTGAGTTCTTTACACATGTTAAATGAGTTAAATTAATTCAAAAAATAATGATCCTACTGTTCAGTCTTTGTAGGTGACTAGAGTCTGAATGTGTAATCAGATAAGCATGAATAAGCATGAGTCCATGCAGTATAGATCCAGCTGATAATACTCCAAGCCAATAGTGAAAGTGTTTCTATTATAAAAAAAAAAGATGTATACATTATTCTCTTAGTTTTGGTTTCAAAATTTATATATTTAGGGTCAAGTATGTGAAAAGAAAAGTCAAAGTGAAAACTTACATCACCCTCATATATAAAGCACATTAAGAAAGTAACTTCATGGACACAGAGAATGCCACAACCTTGCACTTTATTCCCAGGGCTCAGACATCAGCACTGCCAAACAATTGCTGTGAGTTGGAAAACATTCTCGATATTGATATTCAATATTTTTAACCTTTTGTCAGTAGGTGATGAATTAACTCAGCTCCAAGGCTGTTCCAGTTGACAGCGAGAGCTGATTTAACTCATTTCTCACTGCAGGGAGAAGAATCAGATCCAGGGAGAACAGCCAATAGAAAAAAGAAAATGAATTAAAAATAAAATTAGTGTACTAGTACTTTAGCCCAGTTAGGCATTCCAGATCTCAGGGATAATTAACATTCTTAATATAAAATATTGATGTCATGCAGTATTAATGCAGTATCACAGTAAGAATTGACAGTGTTTAATGTTTCATAGCAGCCTCCTAGCTGAGCATAGAACTTTTCACAAGCAAAAGGAGTTTAATTTTAGATTCAAAAATATTAAAGCCATCTGGGAAGGAATACAATTAACTCTCTCTTGCTTTCTCTCTTTACTACCTTACTTTACTCTTACGTAATGAGACACCTCATTGTAAATTACTATTTGCCACTACTCTGTAATCTTGCAGAAGTTTCTTGACCTTAGTGCCTCCTCATTTACAACAATAAGTAATATTAATCACACATTGCCTAAATCAGTTATCTGATCAGGAACTGTAACATTGACTTTCTAATGTTTTCAATCATTCTGCTTTGTGTTTTGAAATTATGCTATATTTTAAAACTTACTACAATCTAGTAGGGTTCTAATAACCTTGAAATGTAGTCTATACAGTAAGAAAAAAATAAATATTAATTGTTTTCACTTAACTCTTAAGTTTTCATCATAATGAGCTGGGGGCCTCACAAATTCCAGTGTTCTCTAATGAGCACGACTGTATTTCTGATTATAGATCTCTATTTCTGTGTATCAACTCTGGGATTTTTATATACTTAATGTTTTCAATATATTTTAGTAATCATTCTTTCCAAATCACAAGTGATTCCAACTTAATCTAGTACGAGTGCCTTCAAGCTGGCTCCAGAGCCTCTCAAATGGACTCCATAATCCTTTTGTAGCTTCTATTCTTTATATTTGATAATATGTCCCAAACTTATCCATGCATCCCCCTCCACACACACAGGACCTAAAAGAACTTTTTCTCTGAAGATCCTCATTGCTTTTATGAGTGAAACACATTTAATGAACAAAATGTCGCTGCTAGAGCTGCCTATTGCTATTGGGTTACTACTGTATGTAAATCTTCCCAGTGGATGGTGTTACAAGATGCACTCAAAAATAAAATTAATACAAAAACAATTTGCATTGCCTTTTTCAGTTCAAATAGAAGATGTATACTATTTTATCCTTTATTTTGAAAAGGAATTTCCCAAACAATTTTAACATAATTATTTGTTTACTTTACCCTATCTTATTCAAATTTATAAATAAAGTATACACAAGATAAAAATAATACAAAAAAAAAAAGGGCACCTGGGTGGCTCAGTCAGTTAAGCCTCAGACTCTTGATTTCAGCTAAAGTCATGATCTCATGGTTCAAGAGATCGAGCCCTGAGCTGAGAGCACAGAGCCTGCCTGGAATTCTCTCTTTCCCTTTCTCCCCCAACACTCTCTCTCTCTAAATACATTTAAGAGGTAAGAATGCAAAAGAACAGAAACTTTGAGATATTGCATTTATTTTTGTGCTTAGATATACTTTGAGAATGTATAAACAATTGGACTGATTCTTTTCCTTTATGGGGTTCTATATCAAAGTTATACATAATTAGCTTTATTTGTTCCAATTCATTTTTGTTAAAATATTTTCCTTATGATTTTATTTTGCTTTTTGACTATATAAAATATTTACATGATTCAAGTATCAAAATTATATTATAGGTACCTTCACAGGAATTCTTGTCATCCCTGTGACTTCCAACTGTCCCCTCTCTCTCCACGCAAGTAATAACAATTTTTAGTAGTTTCCACCTGATATTCAGTAGTTTTTTGCAAAAATAACTATAGGGGGAGTAGGCATGTGTATGTTAATTTTTTCTACTTTCTTCTGAAAAAGAAAACAACATAACATATCCTGTTTTGTGTTTTGCTTTCTTTTTCACTCCACATCACAGTGTAGAGATCTTGCACATATGTTTTCACAATAGCATATTACTCTGTTTTGTGACTGTATAATTTTTTTCTCATTTACTTTCATTCAGTCCTTTCTGGATAGACATTTTGATTGTTTCCAACACACCGCTATTACAAATAACACCAGAGCAAACAACTTTGTTTGTAAGCCATTTTGCAAATTTTAGAATAAACGCTTAGAATTGTACTAAGATATAGATGCATATGTAATTTTCCTAAGTGTCACCAAATTCCTTTCCTGAGGAGCTGTATATTTTGCATTTTCATCAGTGATGCATTTGGATATATTATCAAACAAGATATTTTGCCACTCTGACAAATGAGAAATCATACTTTTATTTTTCACTTTCTCTTGTTACATGTAAAATTAAGTCTTATATTTTTCTGCTTTAAATTTTTTTTTAATGTTTATTCACTGTTCAGAAAGAGAGACAGAGTGTGAGCAGGGAAGCGGCACAGAGAGAGAGGGGTGGGGAGATGCAGAATCCGAAAAAGGCTCCAGGCTCTGAGCTGTCAGCACAGAGCCTGATGTGGGGCTTGAACTTACAAACTATGAGACCATGATCTGAGCAGAAGTCAGACACTTAACCGACTGAGCTACTCAGGTGCCCCAAGTTTTATATTTTAAATAGCCTTTTATATTCATTTTTTCTGTGACTAGTACATTCATATTTTACCCACTACTGTCTGTTCTTTGGTCTTGATTTTCTAAACTTTTAAGAAACTTCTTATAAATTAGGTATATTACCCTTTGTGAGATATACTGGAGATATGTTTTCACCATTTGTCATTTGTCTTTTGACTTTGTTATGGGTGTGGTTTCTGCTATTAATTTATTATTTATATTGTGGTATAATTACCTTATTAGTTGCCCCGTATGTATTTATTTGTTGCCAATCATTGTAGAGATGTGTACCAGGAGAAGGAATACAATCATAAATATAAGGATTATTCATCAGAAGAGCCATTAAAGAGACCATCTAAGTACAGCGAAGATTCTATAGGATATGTATAGGGGATACACAAATACATAGGGGCTTATAATGTGCATAATATCATAATTTGCTATCGTGTCCTCTAAAAATTAACCCTTACATTGCTTTCATTTTTGTCACAAAAAATAAATGTGCAATTGGTATCTACAGAGAACAGTTTGCTTATAATGAACCAGTATTTAGGTTAAACTTGTAAAATTATTAATCCAAGACTTTCACATTTAGATATGATGTAGGGATAGGTACTGTATTTAATCTTTTGCATGAAATCACAGAAAAAAATAGGTGAAATAATGGTTTTCAAAAAAGGGGAGACACAGCAATATGAGTTAGGTACTGCTAAATAAAATTAAGATAAATTTTATGATTGTACCAGTTTTGTGCCTGCAAGAGTATCCAGGCTTCAGTGAAGAGCCACATAGAGTAGAGAAAACAGATTTCAGAGCTCGGGTGGCCAAAGCCCCTAGAATTTGCATAGAAACACTTTAGAGAAGACAGTTACAATGAGAGAGAGATTAAAAAAAGAACATGAAAGATATTTAAAAGGCCCCTTGGGTATTTTACTGATTACTAACTTGGACATGATTATGGGAGAACTACCTAAGACTGAAAAAGAACATCTAAAAACAAGTTAGGAGAAAATCTCTGAGATACATATGGCCAAGAATCACTTGAGCTCTGACCAGCCAACACAGGAAGTCTTGCTAACAGATTCCTCAAAGAGTTTTGTCACCATGGTAGGAATAAATTATCCCTAGATTTAAAGTTGCTCTGAAATACCCTAAAATTTTTAAAGGCATGCCTCAAAAAGATCTAAGTTTGAATAGCTTCTTGGCATCCCAGAGAAATTTTCAACCGTACTTACAGGAATGAAGCGAGATTTACCAAAGAGCAACATACAGTATCAATGTCTAGTCAACAGTAAAAAATTACTAGGCATGCAACAAACCAATAGATAAAAAAGATTCATAATAAAAAATTATTTTTATAAACATACCCAGAAATAACAAAAATTATAGAATAAGCATGCAAGAAAGGTTGACAAAAACATGAACATATGTGAAGAATGAACATATAAAAAGAATGAAATCAAATATCTGGAATGATAATCACACTGAAAGGATTTATCATATACCACCACCGCATCAAAACCCATTAACAACAAAAATACATATCAGTTCATGAGTTTCAATAAGTTATATGAAATTTGGTTCATTATGTATTATTAAAACAGTTCAAGATTTCTCCCCCACTTAGGTTTACTTTTTAAATTACATTTTCCCTGTACCAATAATCAGATCTTTTCTCTACTGAAGTAATGGCACATTTCCAACAAATTAAATTTTTCAATATAACAAGCAACCATTTCTTACAATCTTCTGCTACATTAGGACAATTATCCTATTTCATTTTTATGCAAAGTAGTTTTGTATTTATCCATTTGATTATTTCATCATTCCACTTCATTGTTCCTCTATATAAGACTAATGTACAGGAATTTCCCAGAATTTGTTTCTGTTCTATTTTAAAAATACAATAAAAAGTCCAAAAAACATATAATCTGCACAAGTGTGTAAACCTTGATCATTCAACGGTTCAATTTATATAGAAAAATCTGTTTTGGGGTTGATAATTTTAATAACTGGCACATGGATTTCCTGTTTTGTATTTGATGTTTATTTATAAAATAGAAAATCACATTGAGATAAAAAGCCTGAGAAATCAAGAAAAAAAGGAGAATATTAAAAATATAGAAGCAAGGAGTTTTAGTCTCCCAAAATGCTGGTGTTTCCTCTCTCTTTTCTTAATATTTATTTTATATGCCATCATACATTAAATTGCTGCTTTTAATTCTCATTTCTTTAAATCTGTATTTCTTTAAGTTTTACAAAGTTTTGAAACTAAGTTTAAGTAAGCTACATAAATGGGGACACAGCATATTAAGTCTTTACTCAGCACTATAACAATAAGCAGAATCCTCCCTACCTTCAAAGGTACTTAGTTTACACAAATGTAGTACAATTTATCAGCTGAAAAATGCCCTTGTAGTCAGACAGAACCTAAAAGTTCAAGCCCAACTCTGTGAGTTTTCACCCAAGGCACCCAAGTCTTATCACTAGGGGAATCTTTATGCACACGAGTCTAGAATGCACTTTGTCCTGTGAGAGTGTTGTGTCTGGCATGGGGATGACATCAGAAAACATTTCTAAGTTTAAGCAGTTGAAAGGGTGTAGAGAGAGAAATATCAGAAACCCAGATTTCCAGTCTAATCTTCTGAATGTCTAATTCTGAGCCCTACAACAGATTTACTCATGTTTGTCTACTGTTATGTCAAAGCTTTACTATTCTACCTACCTCAGTATTCATATTTCAATATTTACAATATGTTTAAAAAGTTCTTAGTTATGGATGGAGCAAGAGAATATAATGCTAAGTAAAATAAGTCAGTCAGAGAAAGACAAATACCATATGATTTCACTCATATGTGGGATTAAAGAAAGAAAACAAATGAGCATAGGCAAAAAAAAGAGAGAGAGAGAGAGAGAGAGAGAGAGAGAGAGAGAGAGAGAGAGAGAGAGAGAGAGAGAGAGAGAGAGAGAGACAAATCGACTTTAACCACAGAAAACAAATTACCAGACGGCAGGTGGGGAAGACATGGGGGAAATAGGTGATGAGCACTGGGTGATGTGTGGAATTCTGGAATCACTATATTGTATACCTGAAACTAATATAACACTGTATGTTAACTCTATTAAATTTAAAACAGCAACAACAACCCTGAGTTAGGACCATGTCAAGATGACTGATCTGGGGCACCTGCATGTCTCAGTTGGCTGAGAGTCTGACTCTTGATATCAGCTCAGGTCATGATGGATTGAGCCCCATGTCAGACTCTGCATTGAGCATGCAATCTGCCTGTGATTCTCCCTCTCCCTCTCCCCTCTCCCCTCTCCCTCTCTCTGTCCCTCTGGCTCTTACCCCCACTTGCATGCTCTCCCTCTCTAAATTAAACAAAAAATAGGTTGGCAGAGTAATCACTGAAACACCTCTAATTCACTGTATTATATTCTCCTATTCGCTTCTTTTTTTCATAAATATTGTTGTCTTGGCAAGCCTGGATGGTTCATTCAGTTAAGTGTCCAACTCTTAGTTTTGGCTTAGGTCATGATCTCATGATTCCTGAGTTCCAGCCCCAAGTTGGGCTCTGCACAGACAGAGCAGAGGCTGCTTGGGATTCTCTCTCTCAATAAATAAACTTAAAAAAAAGTCAGTTGCTTTAAAATCTGATGCCCTCTCCACCAAGTAAATGCTTGTTTCTGACCTTAAACTATGAGGGGCAGGTTGTTAAGGTCACATTAGTACTTAACTCTTTCCTTTCATCCACTGCCATCATCACTGGCATCATTTTCTAGTGTCATATATATATATATATATATATATATATATATATATATATATATATTACATTCCCTAATCCTTGTGTTAGCAGAATTCATCTGAACTTGTCTCTTTCCTTGACCCATCAGTCTTTCTTTTTTTTTCTTTTTTTAAAATAGTTTATTGTCAAGTTGGTTTCCATATAACACCCAGTGCTCTTCCCCACAAGTGCCCTCCTCCATGACCATCACCCACCCCCCTTCCCCTTTCCTCCTCCCTCTTCAGCCCTCAGGTTTTCAGGATTCAAGAATCTCCCATGATTTGCCTCCCTCCCTCTCTCCCTAACTTTCTTTCCCCTCTTCCCCTCCCCATGGCCTCCTGTTAGGTTTCTCCTGTTAGATCTGTGAGTGAAAGAAAACATATGGTATCTGTCCTCTGCCTGACTTACTTCACTTAGCATGACACCCTCAAAGTCCTTCCACTATGGAGCCACAAAAAACCCTGAATAAACAAAGTAATATAAAAGAAGAAAACCAAAACGGGAGGCATCACAATCCCAGACTTTAGCCTCTACAACAAAGCTGTCATCATCAAGACAGTATGGTATTGGCACAAAAACAGACACATAGACCAATGGAATAGAATAGAGAGCCCAGAACTGAACCCACAAATGTATGGCCAATTAATCTTTGACAAAGCAGGAAACAGTATCCAAGGGAAAACAGACAGCCTCTTTAGCAGGTGGTGCTGGGAGAACTGGACAGAAAAATGCAGAAGAATGAAACCGAACCACTGTCTTACACCATACACAAAAATAAACTCAAAATGGATGAAGGAGCTGAATGTGAGACAGGAAACCATCAAAACCCCAGAGGAGAAAGCAGGAAACAACCTCCTTGACCTCAATCACAGAAATTTCCTACTCTTTTTTTTTTTAAGTTTCATTATTTTGAGAGAGCAAATGAACATGTGCACAATTGGGAGAAGGGGGAGGAGAGGGAGAGAGGGAGGGAAAGAGAGAGGGAGAGGGAGAGAGAACGCAATTTAGCAGCCACTAGCAATATGAGGCTGTTCGAAAAGTTTGTATTAAAATTAAACTTAGTAATTAATTTTAAATTAGTTTAAATTTAGTTTCTTATGTGTTCTAGCTATATTTTAGGTGATCAACAGTCATCATATTGAAGACTGATTATAGGACATTTGTGTCACTGCAAAAAGTTTTATGAAATAATGCATATCTTTACTCCATGATTTTTAAAATGGAAACAACAGAAGTAGGTAATAAGAATGTATTGCATATTGATTTGATACAATTTCAAATCTACTTGTTTATGACTTAAGTGAAGTTGTTTGATTAAGGTTGGATTTGTTTCCATTGGGGAAACTGTGTCAGGATGTTGTCTGTTGTTGATAAGCACACAGTAGCTCAGCTGCTGAGGAGCACTGCTAGGGACTTACTGATTAAAACATACGGAAGAGCGCCAGTGATGTAATGGACGTTTAAACTTTAAACACCAAGAATTTGTGAAGACTTCCTCAGGAGTACGGTCGGGCCAAAGCTACTCTTTGTTGATTTAAACAACTTTCTGAAAATACTGGACTTTATTCCTTTCATCTCCCCCTGCCTGGACCAATAGTGTAATTAATCCATCTTGTTTTGGAGTATGTGCTTTCTTTATGACTTATTAAGAGACATAATCCTGTATACCTTTGGCTTGTGAAATATTACTCCTATAAATTATAAATCCCACAGTGAACCTGTGTTAAATAAATTATTGATAAGGACAATTTCAGTCTCTGAACATAATTTGCCGTGAATAAAACAGAATGTCAAGAGATACTGTCTTTCAGATCTCTCAAGTGATAACTCCAAATAAGTTTCTCCTAAAACACTTCTAATAAGAGGCAGCACAACATAGTTATGTAAAGTATCACATGGAGCTAGACTACTTAGGAGCAGACCAGACTTTCACTATTTTTCCAAGTTACTTTATTGTGCTGTATCTCAGTTTTTTCACTGAAAAATGGAAATACTAGTAGAAGCTACGTCTAGGGTTGTTAAAATTCAGGGCAGGTAAAATACTCCCAGTAACATTGTAGTTCCTAAAAACGTGTTAGCTATAATTATTTTTATTATTCTTTTATAGTTACCATACATGTTAAATAAGAACTATGGCAATAATTTCCATTATTAAGCCAAAGACCTCTCTGGTACAAACTATCACCCCAAGCAAGTCCTGAATAGAATATTAATTCTAAGGAAAAAAATGGAAAAGAGCAAATTTTATCAATTTGATTTATGGAACATGGTGCATATGCCACAAGTGCTTGTACAAAGAAATTTGAGCAATTAATATATTTGAAAATTATGAACTGTAAGTTGCTGTGTACTGTTAATCATATTTATATATAAACTGTGCCCATAAGAAAGGTTAGGGAATTCTTCAAGCCTCTGATCTTCACACAGTCTATTCATCTAGCAAGTCACTGATGGAGACAGGACAATGGTACTCACTTTCATGTATTCACAATGATTTGTTTTTATAATAAGTATTTCAATTAAAATTGTTTTCATTTGATTTTCAACTGCAAAGAAAAAAAGTCAGGACATTTATTTCAAGGACTTTTTCAAAAAATTAATCCTCCTAGTCTTTGAACTATTTCAGACAGCCACTGAAAGTCTAGATCTGAAGCACCAAGAGTTATTCTCATGTCTCTTAGCCGCTCATTAGTTTGATGTATTTCTTACAGATACCATTACTGTCAGGCTGCTGATCGATTACAGCACATGGCTTGACCTCATTATTAGAGACCTCTAATTATTTTGGGTAGATATTGAGAATTTTATTTTCAAAAACCAAATGCTAGAAAGGATTTTAACTCTAAATTGTGTTTTAAACCAACAACATCATACTCATACTAATATAATTAGCGAATATTTAAACTAATAGCTGAAAATTCATGTTTTATATAAATATAGTTCTAAAACTATCCCTAGAGAAAATATTTCTAAAATTGCTATTTAATTTTCTTAATAAACACACAGTGAAATGTGTTTGACTGTGTTCAAAATAAGAGACATATAATTCTAGTTAATGAACAAAAAGGACCAAAAGGAGTATAGTTAAAAATAAACAATAGGGGCGCCTGGGTGGCTCAGTTGGTTAAGCGTCCGGCTTCAGCTCAGGTCATGATCTCAAGGTTTGTGGACTCAAGCCCCGCGTCGGGCTCTGTGCTGACAGCTAGTTCAGAGCCTGGAGCCTGCTTCAGGTTCTGTGTCTCCCTCTCTCTCTGACCCTCCCTGCTCACGCTGTCTCTGTCTCTTAAAAATAAATAAAAAACATTAAAAAAATAAACAAGAAATAATTCTGTAATTTGTATGTAAAATACCTGTTTTCCACATGCTCATGGAGTTCTCCCATATCAATATTAATAAAAGGTTATTTTTATTTCCTCTGGTTTCAGAGAGATATACATTCTCAAGACAACCAGTGCTTAAGCATTACTTTTTCTAAACAGAATGCTAAACAAACAGGTGCTATTCAAAGACATACTATGGCCATGTCAAAACTGTTTCCTCGTTCTAGTTCCATGGACTCATATGATTTCCTAGGCTTTAGTATTCTAGTAAGTACTATTTAACATACTGTCTTAGATTAATATTTCCTCAGATGTAATGTATACGTGGACAGATTTGGAAAACATTGCCAACGTGACATACATATGAATATTTCTCATAGAAGTGAACAAAGCAATTATTTTTGAAAACTGCACTTTTTATACAATACCAAAAATACTCTTGAACAGTAGTGGGGTTTTTTGTTTATTAATATGCCAGGATATTCTCCATGAAGTGTGGAAAAGGAGGTTCATTTCTTCCTTTGGACATTCTGTTAGAATCTTACATGGAAAACATGTTTCGTCACAAAAGTACAGTATTTATTTTGTTTAATTCCCTATAATAGTGTAAATAACATATTGACATCTTTGAGGTAGGATACAGAAATATTAGACCGTGAGACGGTCCATTTGACAATGTTCTAGAGACTATGAAGGAAACCATGAATTCTCTGAAACAGAAAGACGACCAATAAGTTGTACTATTGCACTTTTGCATTTATTAGGCTCATTTTACAGCTATGGAAGGGCAATTTCAAAAAAAATTAAGTAACTGGCTCAACTTCTGACTGCTCATAAGTGCTAAGACTGTATTCCTAACCACAACAAAACAATGACGTTTTAGGAAACGCGACATTAATAGGGAGAACACGAGACCCTTTATTGAATTTTATGAAATTATGAAATTTATGAAAGTAAATTATGCTAAAGATAAAAGAAAAAAAGGTAAAAGCAGACTTAAGAAAGCAGCTAGCCAAAAATTACATATTCCAGAAAGCTATTTAAAAATGTACTAAATGAGACTTTTGGCTTTAACAACTAAAGACAGCGTAAAACTTCTACATAGACAAACAGCAGAAAATATGCTTCTAGGAAACAGTCAAACTCTGAGAGTGAGAAGAGAGGAAGGGGGTGAAATGATCACGCCCAGTTGATCTTTAACTCACCCAAGAGAGAAAGTAGTGGGAGGGTAAAAGGGGAACAGGAATTCAGGGCTAATGAATTCAGGGCTCTCTCCCACATTGAAGAAATCATCAGTGAGTCTTTTCCCTTCAGTATATGTTACCATGAACTTAAATTTTCTTGCCAAGAAAACCAGATGACTACACTAGATATTCTTCTTTTACAGCTTGAGTGTCTGTGTCATAGATCGTCCTCCGCTACCTTTACAGTGCTTAATTTAACAGAGTTAGTATATGTTTTTCTTCATGGAATACTTTCATTAATTCGGAGACCAAGGCTGCCTTCCTGGCCATTTATACGTACATGTACATGGGATGAGGTGTGTGTTGTGTTAAAAGACTACACATTTATTTGGGCATTTGTTGAAATACATCACACATTTTCTGTGTCTTACAAAAACATATTTCCTAAAGCGATCTTGACATTTATCATGATCAGGGTCTAAGCTGTCAAGAGGACACAGGAATAAGTAAGGCAGACTGGAATATAGATTAAATCAGGGTTTTATATGGGGCTAGAAATATAAGCTAAGCTTGTATCTGGAGATTGGCAAGCAGAGATAATCACAAAAATAAAAACAATTCAAAACATTTATACCTACTATTAGTTTAAACTAAAAGGGGGCAGAATATAGTAATATATGTTTAGACTGTTTTGAGGCGAACTCTGATTCTGAGGGCCCAATGGGGAGAGATGTGGGTGGCTATCAGTAGGATTCTAATTCGGTAAAAATTAGAATAAAGCATCTAAGACCAGTAAAAGGTGTTAGGAACCCCACCTCCAACCCTGTTGTTCAAAGACTTCAAAATCTATCCATTGTAGCTTTAGAGCAATTCAAAAACAGAAAGAAAATTAAAAATGACTTACTGCTGTGCTCAATATCTATCTACTCAAGTAGAGATAACAACATAGGACTTCATTAAAGTAGTAACTGGACTACAGGAAGGTAATGCCAGATGTGGTACAAATTGTTAATCATTTTCATTATAAGCATCCCTACGTACAGCACACATTGAATAATACTCATATTTGTAAATGTTGAAATTTTAGAACTGAGAATTATTTTTAAGAAGTTCTATTGATTCTCTTCCTTTAATACATGCACTCAGTGATTCACTTACCAAACACCTGAGATATCTTGCTAAATTCCAGGAACAATGTTAGATGTAAGAAATTCGGCCAGGAATGAATGGACCACGTTACTGTTTGAAGGCCATTATAAAGCCTACTCCCTAAAAGTGCCCAGCGTTAAGCTTCCTGCTATCATAGCATGATGTTATCCACGCCTGCTCCTAATTCCCCTCATTAAGATTTTAGTATTAATGGTACTACTCTGTCATGGTTCTTGGTGTTTTAATAACCAAGTATATAATTTTTCAATATCTATTGTTCTTAGAATCTTAAACTAGCCCTCCTGCTATGAATCTGCTTTCCACCTCCAGTGCTTGGTATACATAATACTCTAGAATTTAACATTACTTCTAGCTAATGCATTTTCATAATCCAAAAGTCAAATATCGATTTCAAATATCCTAATTTTTTAACATTTTTGATGTTTATTTTTGAGAGAGAGAGAGAGAGAGCATGAGCATGAGTGGGGGAGGGGCAGAGAGAGAGGGAGACACAGAATCTGAAGCAGGCTCCAGGCTCTGAGCTGTCAGCACAGAGCCCAACATGGGGCTGGAAATCACAAACTGTGAGATGATGACCTGAGCTGAAGTTGGACGCTCAACCAACTGAGCCACTCAGGTGCCCTAATTTGTAATACTTATTAGACACTAATTGAACAGGTCATTTGGGGATTTGGTACAGAGTTCAGATAAGAAGTTCTTCCTGAAAGTGTACATTTTGGAGTCATCAGAATGTAAGTAAAATATAAAGCATGCTTTCCCAGTAGGGATGTTATCTCCCTCAAGGAAGTGAAAATTGATTCTTGGATGGTAGGACAGTCTGAGATATTGCAATGATTTATGGTCCTCTGTAGCTCAAACCTATCTGACAAATTCTTATATTTTTAATATTTAATTTCTCTCAGAGAGAATGTAAATTTAATTTTTCTCATTTGTGAGATATTAATGAAAAAAAGTTTTAGAAACACTGACTAAAATGTAAAAGGTTATATCTGATTATCTAAAATATGAGACCAGGGGCACCTGGTGGCTCAGTTGGTTTAAGTGTCCGACTCTCAATTTTGGATCAGGTCATGATCTTGTCGTTTGTGAAATCAAGTTCCTGTGCACTGGCAGCACAGAGTTTGGGATTCTCTCTCTCTCTCTCTCTCTCTCTCTCTCTCTCTCTCTCTCTCTCTCTCTCTCTCTCTGCCCCTGCCCTACTCTCTCTCTCAAAATAAATAAATAAACTTAAAAATAAAGTATGAGATCAGGTAAAGAAAGGAAACTCTGAAGAATGGTCTCTGGGGCCTTATAAATTACAGAATTTAGAGAAATAGTATATAGCCAATAAATGAAATGGAGAAAGATTGGCCAGGGAGGTAGTGAAAGAACAGAGTATTGTTCTACATATCAGGTGAAAACGCAACTCAATAAAAATAATATATTCTGTCAAGTGCTGTAGAAAATAAGTTGAGGAAAACATTGCCAACAATTCTTTGAATGTTATTAGGAAAAAAAGGGAAAATACACATTAAATGGACAATACTGTTTGTCTTGTAAATAATGAGATACTACTATTTGTATGTTAATAGTAATAATGCAGTAGAGCTGGTAAACTGATATGTACAGAGGAGGAGCCCGTATCTGCATCAATATGTTGGAGAATATACTTCATTCTAGTGAATTCAAAGGCTTGGCATTAGTTGTAGACACAATGATAATATCTTTAATTATAGGTACAGTGACTGTACAGTCATAGAGTATGATACATGGAATATCGGTATGTGGCCGTGAGAGCCCTAGAAATCCTCTTTCTCATTGCTTTTATGTTCTCAACAAAAATCTAAAAGCCATTAAGTGAGAGTGGAGTTTTGTAGAGAGATGAGAAGCTTTGAAATAAACTTCAAGGATAATAACAAAATTAACTAGGAAAACACAGTATGATTCCAGTTTTGGTGGCCTATTTGAGACTAAATAGTAATCTAAAATGAGCTGAATTAGCATAGTTTTATGTTTTCCTCTAGCCACACTAAGCCATGTAAGCAGAGGCTGAGTGTATGTGGAATTTTGTATTTTTTGTTTTTATTGTCAGAGAAATTAATTGAGATTAATTCAAGAAAGTGAGTGTAATGTTGAGAGTGAAATCTAGGTTGCTTAAAGAAGGAATGAAAGAACAAGGAAAGAGGACTGAAAAGAATTGGGAAGATCAATGGATGGCAGGTACTAGAGGAGCTGAGAAATTATTACAAGTCGGCTGTGGTGCTGAAACAGAAAAATAGAATGTGATACAAATTAGGATATATGAGGAGCACCTGGGTGGCTCAGTCGGTTAAATGTCCAGCTTTGGATCAGGTCATGGTCTCGCAGTTTGTGAGTTTGAGCCTTATCTGGGGCTCTCTGCTGACAGCTCAGAGCCTGGAGCCTGCTTTGGATCCTGTGTCTCCCTCTCTCTCTCTGCCCCTCCCCTGCTTGTGCATGCTCTCTCTCTCTCACTCTCTCTCAAAAATGAATAAACATTAAAAAAGAAATTAAAAAAAACAAAATAAGTATTACAAATTGTACCAAATCAAAATCTCAAAGAATATTTTCACACATCTAAAGTTTCTTTTTTTCCCTTGAAATCTTACCCTCCTCGATAAATGGTAAAGTAACTGTTGCATTCATTAAGAGTTGAAGCTTTGAGAGCATCTTTGATTCTTCTCCAGTATCAGTATATTCTGCTGGATCTAACTTCACAATTTCTCCACAATCTGACCACTTCTCATCATTTCTATTACTAATTCACTTGCACAATCCATTTATTCCTCAGCTGAGCTATTGTAATACCTCCTAGTTCTCTGATTTTTCCTTGCTGTCCACTCACTCAAGTCTATTTCCCAAGTGGTAATTTAAAAAAAAAAGTTAAGTCACAAAATAACTCTAAACCTTCTATTAGCGTTCCATCTCAACTGTGAAGTTCACAAAGGAGCCAAGGAGAACTCAGGAGAACTCTTGTGCTTTTCACTTAAGTTACCTCTCTGATCTCACAGTGGGCACTCATCCTACTGGTCTAAGCACACTAGTTTCTTTGATGGCCTTTAAACTCACAAAGTGGGGTGCCTGGGTGGCTCAGTCAGTTAGGCGGCCGGCTTCTGCTCAGGTCATGGTCTTGCAGTTCATGGGTTCGAGCCCCGCATCGGGCTCTGTGCAGACAGCTAGCTCAGAGCCTGGAGGCTGCTTCAGATTCTGTATCTCCCTCTCTCTCTGACCCTCCCTGCTCGTGCTGTCTCTCAAAAATAAGTAAAAACCTTTAAAAATAAAAAAATAATAAATAATAAAAAAATAAACTCCCAAAGCAGTTTTCCACTCAAGGGCAACTGAAAGTATTCTTCCTTTTATTGTAACTTCTTGATGCATTTCCATGCATTGCTTCCTTAGTCATTCTGTTCTCTCCCCTGAACATCATTTTATAAATTCTTCACTGAATTTATACATCAGCATTTTTAAATGTTTAAATTAGTATTTATGTTTAAATTAGCATTCCACTCACAACATTCCTTATCCTTTTACCTTTTTGGTTTTGCAATAATCCTTATCACCATCTGGTGTGCTCTATTTACCTGATTATTTGATATTTATGTCCTCTTTCATGAATTTAACTCTCACATGGTCCAAGATACTATTTTGTTCATTAGTGTAGACACAGCAGGAGGCAGACAGCTTTACAACTAATATCCTCAAAAAATATGTTGGATTGGGGCACCTGGGTTGTTCAGTCAATTAAACACCCAACTTCAGCTCAGGTCATGATCTTGTGGTTCGTGGGTTCAAGCCTCGCATTGGACTCTGTGCTGACAGCTCAGAGCCTGGATCCTGCTTTAGATTCTTTGTCTCCCTCTTTCTCTCTGCCCCTCCCCTGCTCAGGCACTCGTTCTCACTCTCTCTCTTCTTCCTCTCAAAATAAACAACCATTTTCAAAAACTATGTTAATTACATAAATTGAGAAGAAAATTATGTATATAAACAATAGCAATATACAGAAAAAATGAAAGAATAATAGATGAAAAAGAAAGGGACAGAGGAATACAAGGAGAAAGGGGTAGAAAGATTGAGAGAAAGAGAAATGAATATAGCAAGAAATTTCTTTCTAGAAGAAGAAATTCTATGATATACAGACACCAATTTTATACTATGATACCATTTTCAGAATTTTTTAAAGTTATTTTTCAAAATAATTATAACTCCCGTCTAATCATGAGGAAAACTTCAAACAATCCCAAAGGAGCTGAAGGACAAAACTCTTCACTAAGGAATCCTCAAAACTGTTAAGATCATGAAAAATAAGGAAAGATGAAGATCATGTCACAGACCGTAGAAAACAAAGGACCCCTGACAACTATATGCAACGTGGTTCCCTAGCCTGGCTCCTGCAGCACGAAAAAGGACAGTAATGTACCAACATGAGTTTCTTAGTTTTGACAAAGGTACCACTGTAATACAAGGTGATGACATGAAGGGAAACAGACAAAGGCAAGGATCATACAGGAACTCACTGTATTATGTCAGCAACTTTTCTGTAGGCCTGAAATTAATTCAAAAGAAGATTTAAAAAATTAGATAATGACAACAGATTGTAATATGTTAGAGGATATCATTTTAGAAAGAGTATCAAGAAACGTGTCTGGTGGGACTTCACCAGAAACCGAATGAGTGAAGTGAGAGATAGAGCCATTCAGTTATCTGGAGAAAGAACATTCCAGGAAGACCAGTAAGTACAAAGATTCTGAGCTGAGCTCAGAAATCATCAACGATTCTGTGAAAAATATGTAAGTGCTAATAGAAACGCAGAAAGAGCTGAAGAAAGTTTTCTCTGCTTTTGCTCATCAATACATATCACTCAGTAGCAGCTACACAGTGGTGAGTATGGCCTAACATATAAAGTTGTCAAATCACTACCATGTACATCTGAAACTACTGTAACTCTGTATGTCAACTATGTATATACACACGTGTATCTCAGTCAATTTCTGGCTTAATCTATGAATTGAATTATTATATAGTTAAATACAAGTAGACTTATTTACAACAGACTTTTCTATGCCCAGCTAATTATTAGATTCCATTGTAATTCTCATATCTTTTGTCTGAGTCATGTATCAGACGAGAAAGCAGTTCTCATTTTTTTTCTTGGTAATATAATATATTAAAATAAAAAGCACCTTTTCCAAAAGGTATATGTTAAACACCTTTATGTGTCTTTAGCCTATATACTATCATTTCCTTAGAATAAAAAATAATACTTACAAATTTTTAAGCAAGTCCCCATAATATGTATAAAGAGTTTGAATACATCAACAAAACCATAAGTATCCTTTGTAAATAATGATGAATGAAATTTCCTGAGCAGCCTGAATAGTCATAAGGTAGAATTTAATTCCTTTTGGAATCCATGGGCATGGGTTAATGCCATGAATCCTAAAACACATAAATACAATCTCCAATGCTGGCTTTAGTTAGAGAACATCTGAGCCACTCAGAAAAGTCTACCATTTAGTGCAAACTTGCAACACGTATAATGTTGTTGATCAGTGAGGTTCAAATCTGTGAATATGGTACAAAAGTAATATTGATGAAGTCTGACAAAATCCCTTGGATTTTGAATAAGCAAGTATGAAAAGCTTACAGAGAAGAAACAGTATTTGCTTAGAGTATTTGCTTAAACATATTGCAATATCATAAAATATTGCAAATATAATAAATATAATTGTGAGAGAAAATTCATTTAAAGCAATATTAATAACAATTATCACTTACTTACATATTTCCTTGAGCAAGAACAAGGTGGGCCAAAATGGAACAAATATATCATTTTGTTATATTTTTTGAACCTTCAAAGATTAATTTTTAAAATTACAGAAGAAAAATAATATAAACTATGAAACTGTAATGCTCCTGGTAGATTAATTTATGAATGGATTTGAATTTTTTCGGGTTATTTAGCAGCTTTTAACTATCACAGATCAAACTAATTACAGACTTTTGTTTTTAAATCTGGCTATTGCTTTTCTTTCTCATAAAATAAGGCTATACAAATAAGACATTTAAAAATGAGACCAAATAAAAGCTACTAAAACAATCAGAGCACAAAGATATTAGGAGAATTAATAGGCAAGTGAATGCTTCTAATTCCCTGGGGGACTGATTAGCTTTTGTGAAGTCAAGTTCCATAAAATCCCCTGTAGTAAAAAGAAAAAGAGAAGAAAGACCTTTCCTTTTTTCATAACTTTATAATTGTTATATTGTTTCTCTCAGCAAAAGTCATTGCACATGAAAGAATGCCATGAAATCTAGGCCATTATTAACATAGGGCATCACATATCACTATTCAGTAATGGGCTGATAATACTGAAAATATTCTGGAGTAGAATTAACATTAAATGATTTCATCTATAAAATGATCATTTCACAATATGGTCCCTGGAAAAGAAACAATTTTTAAAATTGCTATCTTATTTTGTTTCAGGATAAAACAAATCTATAAATACATGTTCTTATCATAAGTATGTACTTCTGATGGTGGGCAGATTTTAAGACTCTAATAGAATTTGAAATGACCTATGCTAAACTTTTTATTTTGCAGAGAAAGGAATTAAAGTTGTGAGATTTAAATGACTTGCTCAAGGGAATGGGGGGATAAACCTATTTCTCCTAACATAATATGGTACCTCCCTACACTATACTCTAGGACTTAACGCATCCTGAACCTTTCTTCATATCCTTACCTTGTTATTTGTTCGAGGAGTTTTGAATATTTTTTAAACTCTTTTTACTTGAAGTCCACATCATAGACTGGCACTTCTATGCATATAAATATTTTGTTCTTAAGAAATATATACAATATCTAAAATTATCAGACACTTTTCCTTAAAGACAAGGTTATTTTGGTATTGGTGTAACGAAAATGAAGTCTTGTCAACTCTTAACAAACAGATTACTTTTAGTGATAATTGCCTATTAACTTTTTCCAAATATGGGTACTTTTGACATTAAACTTGAGGACAATAAAAACACCTTCATAAAAGGGTTTGTATCATATATATACTTGATCTGACAGGAAGAGATTATTGTAGCAGAAAAACTGGTCATGAGTTTTAAACAAAGTACTTCTTTGACATATCATATTTTCTAATTTTATCATGCAGGTTCTAATAAGAAAACCAGCAAATCTGCTGTGTGATTTTTTTTTAATGTTTATTTATTTTTTGAGAGACGGAGAGAAACAGAGCATGAGCAGGGGAGGGGCAGAGAGAGGGAGACAGAATCCAAAGCAGGCTCCAGGCTCTGAGCTGTCAGCACAGAGCCCAATGAGGGGCTCAAACTCACCAATGGTGAGATCATGACCTGAGCTGAAGTCAGACTGTTGTGTGATTTTTAAATAAGTTTTTTTTGTTTGTTTTAATCAAACCATGTAAGGTGGAGAGTAGGAATCCATGAGAGTGAACAGGGGATAGTTGGATTAGCGATCCATCCATTAAGTCAAAGCTTGTGATTTTTCCATTGATAATACATCCATGACATCTATGAAGGTTGTTTTGTTTTGTTTTTAGGTCTCTCTTCAATTGTCCTTCCTTTCACATGGAATCCTCTACTATAAACCATTCCCCTAATTCAAATATAGCCAGTCACTACAATTATAGGTCCCCAATTGATTCATTAAAACTTCTATTTTGTCTTATTATATACTTTGTTATTTTGTTCAAGTAGATAGTTCATGATCAATTGAATCACTTTCCTTCCTCAGATTTCTACTGGATGGTTGAGATTTCTCTGAAGCAGTGACAATCAATTCCTCTCATCTTTTCAATTTTTCCTCTTTCCTAATTCCACTGTGTCTGATCTGGGGAAATAGAAGTGTGGGTGTGGATGTGTATGATCTGTACACCCACTTCACCATGATGCACTAACTCCAACACATAGTAGTATCTCTTAAGAGTAAGTGCAAACTTAGGGCACCTGGGTGACTCAGTTGGTTAAGCCTCTGACTTTGGCTCAGGTCATGATCTCACGTTCATGGGTTCAAGCCTACGTCAGGCTATGTGCTGACAGCTCAGAGCCTGGAGCCTGCTTCAGATTCTGTATCTCCCTGTCTCTCTGCCCCTCCCCCTCTCATGCTCTGTCTTTGTTTCAAAACTAAATTAAAAAAAAGAGTAAGTTCAAAATTATATATAAATGTGTACAGTTACAGTTGGTTTTGTTCTAGCTAGCCATTAAGTTTCTCCTTCTCTCTGCACCTCACTTGCTCTCTCTCTCTCTCAAAAATAAACACTTAAAATAAATAAATAAATAATGAATAAATAAAAATGAGACTGAATAAAAGCTACTAAAATAATCAGAGCACAAAGTCACTGGGAGACTTTAACGGGAAAGTGAAATGCCCAAAAGTAAAAAAGAAAAGTCATAGGCTATAAAAGCAAAACAAAAACGCTTCAGCCTCTGAATTTAACTAACATGTAGCCTAAATTCCAAGAGACAGACTTTTTCTTAAAAGATACATCAATGTTTAAGATTTTAACTAATATGATTTTTAATCTCCTCAACATCAAGACTTACAATAAAGTTCCAGGAGTAAGTACAGTCTGATATTAGATAAAGAAGGGACAAATAGATCAATGGAACAGAACAGAGAACGCAGAAATAGACCCATACAAATATAGTTTCATGTTCTTTGAAAAAGGAATAAAGGTAAAAGAAAGAAGACAGTCTTTTCAACAAATGTCTCTGGTACACTGGACATTCACATGCAAAAAGATGAATCTAGACAGAGATGTTGTACTTTCATAAAACTTAACTCAAAATGGATATAGGCCTGAATGAAAAATACAAACCTATGAAATTTCTAGAAAATATGAGAGAATCTAGCTGACCTTGGGTTTAGCAATGACTGCAGAAAAAATACCAAATGCATGATACATAAAAGAAAAAATCCTAAATTGGACTTAATTAAAAGTGTGAAAGGCACTGTTCAGAAAATGAAGAGATAAGAGAATGACTCGAAGAAAATATTTGCAAAACACTGAACTGATAAAAGGACTGGTATCTAAAATATACAAAGGAAACTTTAAAGTCAACAATAAGAAAAACAAACAACCCACGTAAATAATGCGCAAAAATATGAACAGATACATTGAATGATATATTCAACTGGTAAATTAGTATATGAAAAGGTGCTCAACATCACATGCCATTTTAGTATTGCAAATGAAAACAAAAATGAGGTATCATTACATATCTTTCAGAATGGCCACCATCAAATGCTGCTGAGGATGTAGAACAGGAACTCTCATACCATTTTGATGGGAATGTGAAATGTCACAATCACTTAAAAGAGAAATCAGCAGTTTCTTTACAAGCTAAACATAGGCTTACCATGTATTCCAGCAATATCGCTTCCAGGTTCACCTATCTTTTTCCTAAGTAAAAACTGTGTCCACGCAAAGCCTGCACATGAATGTCTGTTAGCAGCTTTACTCATAATTGCCAAAACTTAGAAGCAGCCTAAATGTCCTTGAATAGATGAATGGACAGGCAGACTACAATACAGCTATATGATGGCATATTATTCAGTGACAAAAAGAAATGAGTAATCAAGCCACAAAACAACATGGGAGGGAATTTAAATGCATATCACCAACCAAAAGAAGCCAATCTGAAAAGGCTATATGCTGTAGGATTCCAATTATATGACATTCTGGAAAATGTAAAACTACAGAGACGGTAAAAAGATCAGTGGATGCCAGAGGTTGTGGGGAAGGCAGTGTTTAGAGAGAGAGATGAATGTGTAGTCAATGTATTTAGGGTAGTGAAACTATTCTGTCATCTTATAACGTTACTTATACGACATGATGCATTTGTCAAAACTCAAAAAACTGTACAACACAGAGTGAACCCTAAGGTAAACTACAGACTGTAGTTAATAATTCACGCATGGTAATTCATCACTTGTAATAAATGCACCACACGAATTCATAACTTTCACATAGAGACTATGGAGTGGGGTAAGATGTATATGAGAACCCACTGTGCTTTCTGTACAAGTTTTCTGTATGCCAAACATGTCTCTAAAATATAAAGTCTACTAATAAAATAACATGTTTTTAATGTCCTACAATGTAATCTTCAACCATTAACCTGTGGCATGTAAGAACTGCTTGATTCCATTGGCCATCTTTTAGTAGTGAAGAACTCAAGATGTTATGTATAGATGGATGATTTATTAATAAACCATTTTTGCCTCTGTTAATCCTTTAGAGAATACCTTCTTAGAGTTATATTATTGACATATGGGGAAATATACAGTAAAAGGCTGAGAGATGAGTTATAACCCAGCTCAGCACATACTCCTCACACACTTAAATCATTAAAATAATGGCTACTATTTGTATAGAGACTTTTCAAAGTCCTAACTTTTATGAAGAAAATGCAGTTATGTTATGGTGTTCATCTATAATTAACCATATTTAAAATGTCATTCCTTCTCCCCATAACAAATAGCTGATGGTTATTGTATACAATGGTAGAAACAGCAATATATTTATATACCTTAATACATATCCTCATGCTGAATGGTTCTATATAAAAATCCTTCCTTCACTAGTGTGTGTGTGTGTGTGTGTGTGTGTGTCCACTTAATTTTCAAATTGAGAAAAGCTGCTTCTCTTCATGTAGCTCATAGTTTTTCATAGCACTGTCATATAGCATTTATTTATCATCAAAAACAGTGTTATATTTGTTATTTCAATGTTAAATCTGGATTATAAAAATGCAGTATAACTTATCTTTGGTCACTAATGGTGTTCTATAATGAGACTGAAGGAAAATTTAACAATTTTAAGCCATTATTATTCACAATTTTAAGATACTGGCCATGACATGCAGTAACTAACACGCACTCTGCTAACTGGATTTGCTTCTGGCTCAGTTTGGTTAAGTCTTCTGAAAGGTGTAGTATAGTCAGTCAAATTCTTCCATGAAAATTCGGTTTGTGAAGTAACATAATGTAGGTCTCCAGTGTGTCTTAAAGAGAAAGAGACTTCGGAAATACGTCATCCCAGAAATAGGATATTTGCTTAAGTTTTCCCTCTGATCTTCTCAAACATTCCTATTATTCTTGCCCTAACTTATGTATCATTTCTAACCTTCCTTTCATAGCACTGTCATATAATTATCTAAACAACGTGATTTTCTTCCTTGCCCCTTTGTTCTATCCTCCTTTTCTTCATTCTGTTCATCATAGCAATATCAAAAAAGCACGATGCTGTATGCCCCAAAACAAGAAAGAGAAACCAAGTATTAATCCTCCTCTAAAGAGTATAGCTTTTGGAGTTGAGACACAAAGTAATAGCATATAAGATAAAATGTGACACCTGTAATAAAAGACCTGCATATATTGTAAAGGGAGCTCTAAATAAAGTATTTCCTTGGCCTTCAACCAATCTTTTGCTTCATTCAGAATTCACTTCACAATTCATCTTCCAGCGCTCTGTTTGAAATATTTTCCTGAAAAAAAATTACTAAGTTGTCTTCCTTTATCAGTTTCTAAAATCCTATTTATTTGTAAAATTTGTATATTTTTCAAAATATAAAGTAAATGAATTATCTAGAAATAAATTATCAAATCCACAATCACGGTAATAAAGATTATAGAAAACTAGAACCTAGTCTAACACATTCAATAGTTAAGAATATTTTTTAAGTAAGAATTTTCACTTACGGGTGTATGCAAAGATTTTAAAGCTAATGGTTAGAACTATAGTTTACAAATAGAAAATACCTGTATTTTCTACTTTCCACTCTATTTTAGGTACTGTTTCTTTTCTCCCATTCTGAGTAATTTTCTTCATGCAGTGAGCTAATTCTGTGTTATACTCCTGAACTGCTTTAGACTTTTTCTTGTGTGCTGCTCCAGCACTTAACAAGGTTTTCTTAGCTTTTCAGGTTCAATGAATTTGTGAGAGTTTCAGTTATGTGCATTTCCAATCTTTTCGTTTGAAAAACCAAGGGGAATTGAGGTGGTTAGGGGCTGCAGGGCGGCAGTCAGCTATTAAGTTTAAAAATAATAATAATATAGTGCTTGCTCTGCTAAGGAAAGTAACAAGGGACTACAAAACTAGGTTTGCAGTTGAGTAGAGAAATATTGACTCCACAAAAGTAAATAGAAGACACCAAATACAGAACATTTCACAGAGCAATATTTAGAGATTAGGTCAGCCTTCAAGTCATTTACTACCAAGCCAACTAAATTAACCAGAGAAGACCAATGCTGCAGGGGCGAACACCAAGACTTCGCCCTGTAGATGGATGGCTTAGTGATACAGTGCTCTCACACTTCTCCAGGATACAACACACTATAGTTCATCTTATTGGAAATATATAGATTTATTGCAAAATAGAACATTAATAAAAGTTTATTGGTTTTAAGCTTTTAGTAACCTTAAGAGAATAAGCTAGAATCTCTACTATGTATTCAGCATTAAATGTGTAGAAAGTGGGAAAACACTATAAACAAAGAAGGATGCCTTTTCTGTACTTGAAAAAAATCCAAACCTGTGGAGATTTATAACAAAAGGCTGCGTGAGTTATAACTCAATTCAATACACTCCCTACACACTTAAGCTATTAAAATTGTGAATATTACTTATTGAGCACTTGTACCAAAAAGCAGCTTTCACAAAATAAGGCACACTATGAATTTTTTGTTTTAATAAGAACATACTTTTTAGAAAATTCTGTTATGAAGCAAATGCAGCTACAGTACTATTGCATTAATCTAAGTTTATTCATATTTAAAATGATTTTTTTGGTCATTAAAAAATATTAGAGAGACAGGGCAATAATATAGCAGTTTCAACTTGAAAAAGGAGACTGGAAACAGGAGGAAATAGAAAGTGAGTACCGAACCGAAGCTTGTGCCAGTCCTTAAGGCAGTCCGACTTTCAGTGGAGGGAAGGAATCGTGAGGCTGCCTTTGTTGTACGCATTTTACTATGTTGTGTACTGCCTGGTACATAGGCATTCAATAAAAACTTACTAACCACTGAGAAGAAGGAGGAAGAAGGAAGCAGACACGGCTTATGTAACCGTGGAAGGAACAGATTTGCAGAAGAGGTTTGTTGGGTTTTTTTTTCTTGTTTGTTTTTCTTTTTTTAAGGGGTCTCAAATGACTAGGACTTGCGGATCCAGGGAGTTAACTTCTAAGTGGAAAGCAGCATGGCTGAGACAAGACAGAGTGGTGTGGACTGCAGGAGGAGAAACCAGTAGGCATTTCCGAAGTGCTTTCTGATTCCAACATCTTGGATAATGCTGTGCCGGTCTAAGGTCCTGTATCTGTGTAACTTCGTTGGCATTTTCTATCATCACTTAAAGTATTGCCAACAGTATTTTATGTACTTACACTATGTATTGCTGTAAATAGATATGAAGTTTATGTATTAACAGCATCAGGGCTGGCGGAAAAGTTAACCTGAATAATTGATGAGATGGAGGATAGAGATAATCAATACCTGAAATGGCTTCCATCACATGAGTCATGTTTCACCTGCACTGACCAAGCATGTTAACCCAAAACCAAAACTTGTCCTAAAGTGATTTTTATCCCCTTAATCAGAATCTGTAGGTCTCAGACTTCTCCAGTAAAAGAAGGTGCATAGCGATTCTGAACTTAGAATTATCAGTAAGTTTTGGTTTGAGGTAAGTTATAAGATTTCCATGCATTTAACATGCATGTTTTGACAGGCACCAATGTAGTTAGACAAATAAAAGGTAGTTCCTCTCCGGATGGCTGGGTGGCTCAGTCGGTTGAGCGTCGGGCTTTGCTCAGGTCACGATCTCACGGTTGGAGCCCTGTGTCGGGCTCTGTGCTGACAGCTAGCTCAGAGCTTGGAACCTGCTTCAGATTCTGTATCTCCCTCTCTCTCTGACCCTCCCCTGCTCACGCTGTCTCTCTCAGTCTCTCAAAAATAAATTTAAAAAAAAATTTTAAAAAGGTAGTTCCTCTCTAGGACATGGTTGTTTGTGTGTGAGAGAGAAAATACATGTAAATTGAGGGACACAGAGTAAAAGACAGGAAGGAAAAAAATCTGCCCCATGAACAACTGAAGGGATGGTTTAAATCAGAGATGCTAATATTTGGTGATATTTGCATTATGACAACAAATAATCTTTCTTGACCTCTGAATTCACTCTTGTGTTTTCCCCCTGACAACTTAAGAGGAAATTACTACAAAAATAACAGGAAATAGTTAAGTTGTATTGGAACATAAAAACAGGCAGAGGTAATTATCACAGGTCCTTCCAAGTTGACTAGACAAAAATAATACAGAAAACTGTCTAGTTATCAGTATATTTAATGAAAACTCCCTTCAGTATCTTTATTTTCTAGTGAATGTAAATACTTATACCTGACTGTAGAATGTACCTACAAAGTTCTCCTATTGTTACTATAAAAACTTATGACATCTGGGCAGCCACTTAGTTTCTCATTTATTAATTTATCATGCGCTGTAAGTAATTATTGAACAAATTTTATTTGTATATGACAAATCGAGAGGTAATACAAGGCTGAATTGAAAAAAAATTCAAAAATACAGAGTGGAAAGAAACATTAGAAGGCCAGAAGGACAGTTCAGATGAGGGATTTTAGGTCACACAGAGATCAGCAGGGCAGGACAGTTATTAGACTATTGCCATCTCATTTCACGTCCACAAAACATGTGCATACTAAGACTTAAAAGAGGAAAGCTAGAAATTAGGAAGATAAATGTATAGGTTCGGCAATGCTACCCACATAGAAAGGCTAGAAGAATTAGACCGTTTTATCTAAAATGTGACTCATTCTAGATCAAAATGGCTGCCTAAGTGTTGAAGTTTCCAATGTTTTTCCTCTTTTCTGTCATCTTTTTTTTTCCTATTTTACAGAAGAGAAAGATGAAAAAGTATCATAAGTGATACTTGGAAACTATACTTGACTATAAGTACCGTGTCATACAAAACCATTTAAAAAGGACACTGTAAAATCTCATTTTAGGGATTTTTAGAGAGTAAGATAGACTTTCAAACCGGTATCACCCCTCATCCCTGCAAAACAGGGCATCCCACAAAATCTTCATTCCCAAATGCTCAATCATATTTGATTTGATTGACCGAATAGTTTTAAGTGGTGGCTTTTAATACTTTCGAGAATCTCAATAAATTGGAACTCCAGGTAAAACTTGTTTTTAACTAGAATTTTCTATAAATAACATTTTTAAAGGAGTGGCTTTTTGAGCCTGAAGAAAGAAATTTGTTTACTTTCAGATTTTATTTAAGAGAAACACATACTTCATCAACTGCTACATTTTATTATTTATCATTAGAATATCTGTGACGTACGGGATGTAGACGGTACCTTCACCGCCATTTCACAGCTGCAATAGTGCCTGGAAAATGGCAGAGTAGATTTTTTTGGAACAGTACTGGGGAACATTGAAAGGCTTTAAAATCATTACTTGTGAGGAGTAAAGTGAAGTGAAGGTCTTCCAAGTTTTCAAGTCTAGTAGCTGAGATGACCTTGGTATCATTAACAGAAAGAAAAAAAAGAGTAAAAAATAGATAATAAATGGGGAAAAAATAAAGGAAATAAGAATTTGCTATCCTGTGGCAAATGAGTCAAAAAAGTAGAAAAGTGAAATTTTCTACCCATGGGAAAATCTAGAGAAATTTCGCATCTAGTGATATAAATTATGGGCTAATTATCTTAGCTTAGGTATTACATTCCTGAGAGTAAATGAGCTTAAAGGGCAGAGAATATAGAGAGTGAATTGCTGCTTTGGAAACACACACACACACAGTGGATCAGGAAAGGAGGTAAAAATTTAAAAGGGTGGGAAGGAGTAAAAGTAATTAAAAAAAAAAAAAACAGCGTCATGCAAGCCATAAAAAGACCTTGCACAAAGAGAAAGTAGTCAGCTCCATCAATTGCATAGGAATCATCGAAGGTCTGAAAGTGTCCTCTATAACCTCTCACCCGCAGTATGAATCAGAGGCTGACTAATCTAATTGAATTGACCCCTTGGGTTGAGATTTAATTTGGTAGCTCTGAGAAAACTATTTTACTTTGGGGAAATTTAACTGATTGAGTGCACATTCTCTACTGTACCTAATCATTTTTACATGCTTACAAATTTTAAATTTCCTGTTATACTACCTGGAAATTCATGGCTTCCTTATTAGAGTTTAGTAATAAACACATCAAAATCTTCTGCATGAACAACAAAAAGCCAGGTATGCTCATATTTCCTAAATGTGCATTGTACCTAAAATGATATCAAGTGTCTTGTATAAATGCAGGAAACCCTCGTGAAATTTGTGGGATCGCTTTGCCCTCTACTGCTAGAAGTAAAATGAGTCTGAAACCTAGTATTTCCCCCTACTTTACTGTCTAGTGTCTCCTATTGATGGTTTTCCCCTTCACCTTCCGTGTGATTTACGGTCTTCCGGTCATGACACAGTTGCTACTCTTCAACTACTTTGTAACGAGCTCTCCCCTCTCCTTCCTGTTAGTTTGTTGCTTTTCCTTCTCACTGCATCTTAACTTTTTCACCTCTCATTATCCTTCCACCATCAGTCGCATTCAGCTTCTTCCTTCATTCTCAATTCCCACATCTGTAATCCTTGTCTATGTTTGGTTTGGTGATTCTGTATCTTTCCTCCTCCTTTGTTCTTGGTTTAACTGTTCTACTTTATGTATCTCCAGTGCATTTTTTTAATCATGCTTTTTAAATATTGCATCAGGTCCAAAGTTTTACACATCAGATCATACTGGTGCTTTCCCTCATTCCATTTCCTGCTGAACTTGTTCCCCTTACATCATATCACCCGACTTTTCTGGCATTTTACTGCTTTAAGTCTTCAGTCTTTGCAGAGCCTATGAATCAACATCCTTTATTGTACTAAAGCAATTTACAGTGGTCACTAGTGAATTGCTCTCTTTGGCTACTCCAGGGAAAGACTATCTATTTTTTTTTTTATTTCTTGTTTCCACTAGAGAAAAATCACTCTGTGTAGAAAGTTATATAAAAAATAAAGCCCAGATTTATTACACGTCAGTAACAGTGATTTTTCCTTCTTTTGTTTTTCTTTAGTTGGAAGAAACAAAAATTCAGAAAAACAATTATAACCTCTAATTTTTTTTTTGGCTTATTATGCAACTGAGGCTGTGTCATCATGACATTAAAGCATGAAAAAAATAAGTTCAATTACCTATTTGATATCCTGGTAAATGTCAACAAAATCTTCTGACTAAATCCAATTTTTATTATAGAGTTGAGGTAAATCTGCATGCCATTAAACAAAATTAAAAACATATGGATCTCACGCACACTTTAGTACTCAAGTATAAGCTTTTTCCAAGTATATTAAATTATTAGAAGGCTAGTTAAGACAATTGAAGGTTAGTATTTTCTCCAGATCACTATCCATTGGTTTCCTGATCTGTACAATAAAGGCTTAAAGAAGTTTTCTATGGTAAATTACCTCTAAACTCATATTTCTAATTTTGCATAGTAGTTCTAGTTTTGTTTACCAATATAACAAAAATATAAATGAAAGTGTATCATTTGAATTTCTCTCTTCTCAAAAGTTTGTAATCCTAGAAATTTAGTCAGTTAATTATACACAAAACACATCAAAGAAAATTTTCTATAAAAGTTACTTAATCTGGAAAGTTAAGATCTAAATTTTTTGAGGCTTAAAGTTTCCTTACTTCAAAACTAGAACTTTTTTTAAAAAGGAACAATGAATTTCCAATTGGCAGATTCAACTAATCCTTTCTGAATTAACCATACTTGATCCCAATAGTTGGAGCAGCTTCACAGCACATCTTCTATGACACTTTTCTAGATGTCTGTCTGCTCTGGTTCTCTTCTGTGATGGCTCCTTCTCAGGATTACCATCTGTCTCCATTAGCTTTTCATCTACGCATTGATACACTGCCTACGTATTACTGATTTTTAACGGAATATCTCTATCTCACATTTGTCAGTTTGCTTTCAAGACACTTGTCTATATCTGATGCCAAGTCATACCTACATTTTTCTCAAGGTACTAAGAACTTGGCCTTACTGAATACCACTATTTCCCATCACCTTGAATCTGCTCCACATCCTATCCTGCCTAACTCTATCTTCACCAATAGTACTGGTATCGTGGTCACTAACCCAGATCTAGGACTTCCTCAGTCCTTCAGGCCCCACAACTGCTCATTCTCAGTAAAACTTTAGGGTCACTATTTCAATGGTCTCCCAAACCACAATTCTTGTCTCAGTGGTTACCTTTGTCCACTGCGGTCAACAATGCTTTTAGCGTGATCCTTCTACATGTTAATATAAGCATGTCCTCCCACCAACCTTTTGAGTTTCTTCCCATGGCCTTGAGAATGAAGAACAAATACCTTTGGGTTGTGGGCCTTTACTAACTCTTCAGGTATCAACCACAAATATTAATTCAATTTTCTGCCCCAGTCTTTTGAAAAAGAAAAAAATTCTGTTCTTTCTTGGCATTTAATCTTTGTTTATTTTTAACTCCATTTTCAGTGTTGCTCAAAAAAACCACACAAGAAGCACCTGGGTGTCTCTGTCAGTTGAACATCTGACTTCACCTCAGGTCATGATCTCACGGTTTATGGGTTAGAGCCCTGCATCAGGCTCTGTGCTGACAACTAGCTCAGAGCCTGGAGCCTGTTTCAGATTCTGTGTCTCTTTCTCTCTCTGCCCCTCCCCTGTTCGCACTCTGTGTCTCTCTGTCACTCAAAATTAAATAAATGTAAAAACAATTTAAAAACACACAAATACCTGATAAATATCTACATATTCTCTTTATCATCTCCATAAATGCTAAGGTAGTTAATTTGCCTCCTTTGAATACCTCATACCTATCTCTAGAAAAGATTATTCAGATGAAATGTATGTATTTTTAAATACCCAGTAGGGGGGAAAACTTGTATTAAATGCATCTTGACTTTTATTTTTTATTTTTTTAGGTTCTTTTCTTCTACCAGACATACACAGATTTTTACAACTCTTCTTCAGTTTTATGGAGAGAGAAATTTTGTTATATTTGTAAACCCTAGAAATTTATAATGGGAATCCTTACCTTTCCCTGGGTTAAATGTAGAAATTGTGTAATTTTGATTTTATGTTATCTATAGATATTAGCCATTGTTGAGTCATGTGTCCTCATACTAAGCCAAAACTGCCATAACTGTTCCATGAAGTAATGATTCACAAGTATTTTTGAGTACTTGAGTAAGGACTGGAAATGTTGTTTTAAAAATCAATAGATGTTTTTACTATACGATACCTTATAACAATTATTTGCTGATGTAGACTTCAAATGTTCAGAAGTATACAATGATACAGTTTCACAAACTTATTTCACCAAATAATTTTTAAGTGACAAGTGTTACCTGATATCAAATTAATGTTTAGCAACGATCATCATGTATCAAATCAATACCAGTTTTGAAAATGCTGGTCTAATTTTCATCTTTCTGAACTACCAGGTTTGACAATGCTGGTCTAACCTACAAAAAGGAGTAAGTCTTCTGGATAACTTTCTCTTCAAAGAGAACATCTTCTCAGATAAAATCTTTCTCTGGGAGACTTAGCTACTTGACAGGAAATATCTTTTTGCACCTATCTGGTCGTCCTGTTATCCTGAGTAGTAACTACAGGCTCTCCTGCATTGTTCTATGGAATTCTATAGCCCTTGTTACTGAACCCCAAGACCAATTTTCAAAACAAAACGGAGGAGATAAACTTGCTGAAGGAACTACAAATAGATGGTCCTGATATTATGGTGACAACATATATTTTAGATTTAATTACCTTGATTATGTATCTTTGAATAACTTGTCTTAGTAGAAAAGGTAATATTTGCCTCAGAATGCATATTCTCCGACACCAACACTTAATACTTGTCACTGGGTTTTATTCCTATTCCATTTTCTCTTGAGCAATCTCTCTAGATGGAAGTAAAATGACTACAAAAGAGGTCAAGTTTTTACAACATACAAAATTAAGTTGATTTTGGTAGGAGGGCTTTATTGGATTGGGACAGAGCATGAGCGAGGGAAGCGCAAAAAGAAGGGAGACACAGAACTCAAAGCAGGCTCCTGACTCCATGCTGTCGGCCCAGAGCCCTACAATGGTGTTTTGAACTCAGTAACTGGGAGATCATGACGTGAGCTGAAGTTGAACACTAAACTGAATCACCCAGGCATCCCTACAGTCATTAACTTTCAAAACATTATGCCTTGGGGTGCCTGGGTGGCACAGCTGGTTGTGTCCAAGTCTTGATTTTGGCTCAGGTCATGATCTCACAGTTTGTGCTTCGAGCCCCACGTCAGGCTCCACTTTTGGATGCATGGAGCCTGCTTGCAATTCTCTCTCTCTCTCTCTCTCTCTCTCTCTCTCTCTCTCTCTCTCTCTCTCTCTCGCCCTCCCCCCACTCACACTCTGTCCCTTGCTCTCAAGATAATAAACTTTTTTAAAAAGTCATGGCTTTCTTTATTAATAAAACTTATATATAAATTAAGATGCTCATGAAAACTTTTAGAAAAACTATATGTTTTAAATTTATTTTGGGTAAGTATCAAAAGAGATTCTTGATGCATATTGGTTAAAGCACAAAGGAAATAAATTTGACAGGAGCAGTCCATACAATAATTTATCTTCTGACATGAACTTCAACTTATTTGAAATTTTAAGAATTGCTTTTTCAAGAAGCTGTCAGTACACACATTCATACATTTTGGAAACAGCAGATGCAGCTAAAGGCATACTCATACCCAAAATAGAAATCTTGAAAAAAACCCATACGTTGAAGTTGAAGTTGTTATATATAGGGGTATCTAGGTGGCTCAGTGGGTTAAGTGTCAGACTTCAGCTGAGGTCATGATCTCTCGGTTTGTGGGTTCGAGCCTGGCATCAGGCTCTGTGCTGACAGCTCAGAGCCAGAGCCTGCTTCAGATTCTGTGTCTCCCTCTCTCTCAGCTCCTCTCTTCTCTCTCAAAAATAAACTTTAAAAAATGTTTTTTTACAAAGGAGTTGTTATACGTATTTAGTATTCAGTGACTGTGTTTAGTGGGCAATCATGTATTATCTAAATATACTATATTCTTATTTTCTCATCACTGAAATGCTACGAAAATTTTTTTTTAAATGTTTTTGCTATATTCTTATTTTAACACTTCAGAGACTTCAATAAAAAAGATACGTGTGGCTCTGTGTAGGGAGATAAAGATCCCAAAATAGCCAATGTTATTGTTACAGGAAATCTTCTTAATAAATGAAATCCATGACAGGAACTCTAAAATAAAATTTTATATTAAGGCTTAAGTATGGATACACATGTAATCACCTTCCTTATTAATAATATAGTAAAACATAATGCATTTTAATTTACAAAGTACTTTCTTTTGTACCTACTAGGCTGTTACAACTACAGCTCAAAAAATATGTATTCATGTAAACAGGTCAAAGTATGTCTTAATTCCTCAATACAATTTAAGTGACATACTGTCATATTTCAATAAATAATATTGTCTTTGGCCTATAGCTAGGAGCATGGCTTGGGTTTTAATGGAATTAAGCAAAGCAATAACAGCACAATGATTTCAATATATTGCTTTCTTTAATTCCTGTATTTTTCATTCTTTTAAGTTTGTATTCTTGGCCCTGAATGATACATTTACAAGCCTGTAGCTATTATTGTCATATTCATATTGTACAGGGAATAATGCAAGAAACATTTGAAATGGTGAGTGTGTTTAAGAGCCTCAAAGGGACATTTATATCTATCTTCTTAGAACTGAAAGTTTATTTTATTTTTTTGTTGCCTCCAGTCTGTAGCAATTCAGCACTATGAGAAGACTAGGCGCTAGGTGGGAAAGTAACCTCAATATCTCATACAAAGGTAATCCAATTATACATTTTTCATAAAGTGCATTTTAACAGGCCTAATTATAAACAGCAATGAAGTAGTTTGATTTAACTGGAAGTGCAACTTCCTTTATAGAATTAAAGTTATTTTTTCGGTTCTTGTTTCTGATGTAAGTGAAGCAACTTACATAAAAGTTTTATTTGATATTCTTACAGATTTTTGTTTATATGAGAGTATTGCAAAGCATAAAGAAAAAGCCTCAAGATCTCAAGTTCCAAAGAGACTATATTAAGAGGAAGATGATAATCGTTCAAGGTATTTCCTTATGTTTAGTCAGATGTTTTGGATACAGTTTGGCATGTCCTGATTTCTTTTTCTTGTTTCTTAATCTCAAGGTTTGAAACCAGCAGGAAATTTATTTTCTTGCTCTCATCATCTTTTGATCCCATACTATATTTGCTTCTCCCCACTGTCAGAGCCCTTGTATAGTCTTAATGGTACGATCCTTTCTATATTGCTTGACATTTTTAGCTGATTTTCTAGTCTCTAACATCTTGTCTTTCTAAGCCATAATTAACAGCAAATAATTGCTATTAAACTATTTTAATTAAATAAATTTCAATTCATTTTGAGCTGCAAACCATCTTTTAAAGATATTAAGTACAACAGAATCATCTATCTCCTATAAATAAATGTGACACTCCCGGGCTTCTTGTATGTCTTCAGTAAGTACTGAGAAGTCCAAAAATAGGAGAGAAAAAAACAGATCTGCAACAGGATGATGCAATAACATCATTAGCAATATTATTTTAGAAAGAAAAAAAAACACAAAAATGTTAAAAACCAAAACTACAGAAATACCAAAAATTGTAAAAGAGACATAATAGGAACAACCTATAAAAGAAAAGGCTTTCCCAACCCTATGGTACTTACGCTACATACTACCACTGTTGGTACTTATGCTAGATACTACCACTCTTTGCCAATACCTAGTTCCAATCTATTTCTGAGGACCCTGGAACTTTACAGTTACCCTAGTAAGGTGTAGCATATTCTGCTGAATGAAACACGTGTGATAATGATACATGATTCTTGCAGGCAGCAACATTTAGGAAGAAGTATACAAACATCAGCAGAGCGTGGAAAAGAAATAAACTTTGGTGTTTCTAAAATATTGATATTTAGGAGTTACTGCAGTCTATATTGACCAATACAGTACTCTGAAGTCTGAAGTCTATTTTTCAACTCTCAGTTAAGAAATATGTATTTTTCATTGCTTTAGCTGTTTGTTTTCAACCTGGAATCTGTGTATACAATATAAAGGAGGAAAAGACATTAAACCCATCGAATAATAAACTTTGGAGAGAGGAAATTGAATAGAACTTTCACAGAGTCTCATATTCCTAAAGTGAGAACATCTCACTTAAAAGCTATCTGTTATAAATAATCTCAATCGTATCCACAGAAAGCCTGAGTTAACCAAACATTCTGTACCTGACATCATCTATCATCATCTCATTTTCATTTGCTCATCCATTTATTACATGAAAAGCTAGTTAAACTATGAAATATGATAAAATAGCGTGACACACTTTAGACATCCTCTAATAACTAGCAGGTAAATCATAAATCTTGTTTCCAGTACATGGGTCTTTCACTGAGTCAAGTATTTTGGAATCCTTTCTATCAATAAGGGTTGAATCAGAAAATCTAACAAGAATCAGAAATTCTAACAACTTATTCCTTACACACTTAAATTGAGATATTATGGATAAAATTATAAGCATAAAGTAAGCTATAAAAATTTCAAAGAAAATAAGATAAAATATGCTATATGTTGATTGAGATTTAAGTGTCAAAATCATACATTTATGTTATATACATCAATGGAGAGGATCTAAAAAATCTATATGGTTATATCGAGCTTTTATTACGTTATTCACGTGGCTAAAATTATAAACACATGCACATGCGCGCGCGCACACACACACACACACACACACACACTTGAAAGGAAGATCTGTGTATTTCTACCAAAAAAATTCTGAAAAAAAAAATACATGGAAAACCATTTAGTCATTTAGTTTTAACATTTAAAAAATGACAAAATGAAATTGCCATGAATGAGGTAGTATTTATTAGTAAGTAATGAAGTTAAGAGTTGATTTGGGGTGCCTGGGTAGCTCAGTTGGTTAAGCGTCTGACTCTTGATTTTGGCTCAAGTCACGATCTCATAGTTGATGGGTTTGAGCTCTGCACTGGGCTCTGCACTGACAGCGTGGGGCCTGCTTGAGATTCTCTGTCTCCCTCTCTCGCTCTGTCCTCCCCCAGCTCAGTTCTCTTTCCCTCTCTCTCAAAAATAAACAAACATTTAAAAAATAAAATTTCAAAAAGTTAAAAGTTAATGTATCTATCAACTTTGTGTTTCCTTAAGACACAAGTATATATAGGCAACATTTTCTTTGACAGCCTGCGTGTGTGCATGTTCAAGCAGGGAGGGGCAGAAGGATAGGGAGAAAGAGACTCCTAAGCAGGCTCCGTGCTCAGCACACCTTGAGACCATGACCTGAGCTGAAATTAAGAGTCAGACGCTTAACTGACTGAGCCACCCAGGCACCTCAGGAATATTTTAGAGTCTTAGGGTTGAAGATAAGAACTCTGGAGTTGGACAGTCTGGTTAACATGGCTCAGCACTTCTTATCGATTGTGTGACCTTGGGAAGTATAATCCATATGCTACTTTATGATTTCCTCATACTGCAAATGGGAATGAAGACAATATCTATTCCATATGCCCAGTCTGAGGATTAAATGAACTGAGACAATCACAATCCCTTGAGCAGAGTGATTCCTCAATATTTATTAACCACTGGTATTGGTATTTTTTGAACAGGAAAAAGATTATGGTTATGAGGTGATTCAAAAGGAGGTAAGTCTGAATGGACTACTTTACACCATACACAAAAGTGAATTCAAAATGGATTAAAGATTTGAATGTAAGACCAGATACCAGAAAACTAGAAGAAAACATACATAGCAAGCTCCTTGGCACCACACTTGGCAATATTTCTTTTGGATCTGACTCTAAAGGCAATGACAAAGAAAACAAAAATAAATAAATTGGCCTATATTAAACTAAAACACTTCTGCACAGCTAAGAAAAGCATAACAAAATTAAAAGACAACCTTCTGAATGGGAGAAGATATAATATCCATATATCCAAGATCCGATATCATATCATATATCCAACAAGGGGCTAATATCCAAACTACATAACAAACTCATATAATTCAAAAACAAAAACAAACCATCCAATTAAAAAATAGGCACAGAATCTGAACATTTTTTCCAAAAAAGACATACAAACGGCCAACAGCCACATGAAAAGATGCTCAGCATCACTCATCATCAGGGAAAGGCAAATCAAAACCATGAGATATTTCACATCTGTCAGAATGGCTATTATCAAGAGTCAAGAAATAACATGTGTTAGCAAGGATGTAGAGAAAAGGCAACACTCATATACTGCTGGTGGGAATGTAAATTGGTTCAGCTACTATCGCAAACATTATGGAGATTCCTCAAAAGAAATTAAAAATAGAACTACCATATAATCCAGCAATTCTACTTCTGGGCACTTATTCAAAGAAAATGAAAACAAACTAAAAAAGGTAACACACTCCCTTGGTCATTGCAGCATTATTTATAAAAGCCAAGATATGGAAATAATCTGTATGCATAAATGGAAGAATAAAGATGTGGTAAACAAACACAAGAGAACAGTACTCAGCCATAAAAAAAAAAAAAGGAAATTTTGCCGTCTGTAATCACATGGATGGACCTTGAAGGCATTATACTAAATGAAATAAGTCAGGCAGGGGAAAAAACTGCCATATGATTTCATATATGTGTGAAATCTAAACCAAATCAAACAATAATTACACATACAGAGAAACAATTGGTGATTATCAGATGGGAAGAGAGTGGGGGTGGCCTAGGAGAGAAGGTGAGAGTCAATTGTATGGTAACAGATGGTAACAAGACAGTGTAGTGGTCACTTTGTATTCTATGCAAATATCAAATTATGCTATATGCCTGAAAATAATAATGTCATGCCAACTTTACTTCAATTAAAAATTAAATAAAATTACACTGAAGAAGTATCTATGGAAGGAAGTGAGTGTTTCTACCTCCCTTCTTTCCAAGTTCTATTTTAATAGGCTTCAAATGCTTTTATTCTTTATCCCCTTCATTATTCTGATAACCATTTTCTAAATTAATGCAATCATTTATTTTTTTTTAGTACAGAAACTGCATAAAGTACCCTCTTTGTTCCTAGAGGCACAAAGATAAATTGGAAGGAGTATCTGTCTTCAGAGAGCTTAGATATATAATTGGGTGGAAAGTATGTAAAAACATAATTCAAGTACTGTGAGACAATTGTTAGAGGTTACCTTAGGCACCTGCGTGGCTCAGTAGGTTGGGCACCTGACTCTTGTGACCCAGGTTATGATCTCATGGTTCATGGAATCAAGCCCCGGTAGGGCTCTGTGCTGACAGCAAGGCACCTGTTTGGGTTTCTCTTACCCTCTTTCTCTTACCCTGGTTCACTTTCTCTGTCTCTCTCTCAAAATAAATAAATAAAACATTTTTTTTTTAAAAAGAGAGAGACAGAGTTACAAAGGAGATCTAGTCATATTTCATGGGTGGGCAAATAAGACTAGCCAAGGAAGAGATGCCTAAACTGTATTTTGGTTGGTGAACAGGTACTTCACAGGAGAGAGGGCAGACATGGAAGGGAGGGAGTTGAGACAAGTCCTGATTTCTATCAGAAGCAGCAGGGCAGGCAGCACAAAAGACCCAGAGAGTCTAAAAATCAGCAAGAGTTGGTTACAAGGTTACAACTGGGAGAAAGTGGTGGGTGCAGACCTTAAAGGGCCTTATACCACCATTTAAAAATATTTAGAGTTTATTCTCTAAATTATGGAGAGCCATTGAATATTTTATGGAATGTAAAGATGTAATCGTATCACAGAGATATTGAAATAACAGTATTGGCAGGCTTGAGTATCTAACTGATTAGATGATTAGATACGGAGGGATAGTAGTCTTCCAAGGCTGGTTGGTTTCTGGCTTGCTCTGGGTAGTATTACATTGGACTCACTATAAAAATAGTATAGTAAAACAAACAACAGCTTCACATTTAATGAAAAAAAAAACACAATAAAACCATTAGACTGTATAATCTGGAATTCTTACAGGTACTAACTACCCTTTATCTTTATTCAGGAAAAATATCTGGTTCTGAAAGTTTATCTGATTAGGTGGATATGTACAAAGGTGGTTTATTTAAAACAAAGCAATGCAGTACTCAAAGCACTTTACCGAATGCAGGAACAACAGTTCAACATCAAATTATTCAGTACTCACCTTAATAAGTACTATGTGACAATTATTGCCATAATAAAAGAGAATCTGCTTTCAACTCTTAATTCTCTAAACAGTTCAAGTCTGACTTTTTGGGTAAGAGGTGAGATGGGACACCATCATAAAATGCACCATAGAATTACCATTCCATTTCCAGGGGCATGGTGGATGAACTTATAATAGTCCATGTCTAGGAGTTACTCATAAAAGGCTGGGCATCAGATTTTACAGTTGAAGAAGCTCATGTAAATGATGGTGCAATGTGCCAAAGTCATTCTCAACATAAAGTCATGCAGAAACTATCGCAGATTGGAAAATTCCACATTGCACAATATAACGTATACAGCAGCCTAGTAATATAAGAGAGCAGGGCTTGCTGTAACAGGCCATTACAGAGAAATTTAGTTCTCAAGAGTCTGCTGTTTGTGTTTTGAATATAAACCACGTGTTCTTTCTTTCTAATAATTAACAATTTTCTGTAAGTTTGAAAGTGTTTCAAAATTTACATAAATGAACTAGTAGCTTTGAAAAAAATTGGAATAAATTTGCATTTTTAACTTCTTGTCTATAATTAAAAGAAATAGAAGAAAAAAAATAGGAGTTAATTTTAAATTCTACCTTTACATGTGTTAAAATGTGTATCACATATTTTTAAGAATATATTATTTTAATTTTTATAGGACATAAATGATCAAAGTTTCAAACTTAGAATATAGAAAATATAGCATTCCAGAATGACTATTTCAAAATTCATCAAAATTCTTTACATTTCTATATCAATCACACTGTTTAAATATATTCATATATACCAATGTGCTCAATAATATAAGTTCCAAGAATAATACAAGTAACTTCCATGTACCCATCACCCAGAGACCTTCCAATTGTCCCAATATTGTTTTTGTTTTGTAGCAAAAGAATCCACACCAGAATCACAATGTGCAGTCACTTTGTAGGTCTTTCTAGTTCCCCACAATCTGAAATATCTTCTTGGCTCTTTTGTGGCTTTCATGATCACAAAATTTTTAGCACAAAGCAATAATTTGGTAAAATCTCTCTCTATGTGTATTTATGGAGTACCACCATTGATTAGATTCAGGTTACGCACTGTTGGCAAATTATCACCAAAGTTAGCATATTGCACCCACTACTGATGCTATTACTTTGGTTTACTTATGATGGCGTCTGCCATGTTTCTCCAGTAAAGTGACCCACTCCCAATATAATTAATAAGAGCTTTGCGGCAGGATATTTTGAGACTATGTAAAATCTCATTTTTCATGCTACTCTAACCTAATGCTAGTTTTAGCATCCATTGCTATTTCTTGTATGATTTAGTCATTTATATGATAGTTGACAAGTATGATTTTCTTTTTTTTAAATTGTATTTATTTATTTTGAGAGAAAGAATATCCAAACAGGCTCCATGTTTGAACTCACAGACTGTGAGATCATGATCTGAGCTGAAATCCAGAGTTGGATGCTTAACCAACTGAGCCACCTAGGCCATCTCCAAGTGTGACTTTCTAATTTAATCTGTTATTTTACATTTACTAGTATGTATTCTATGGCAAGGAAGAGATTTTACTATCCTCTATTATTTTATTAATATCAGTACTGACCCTTAGATTTCTATTTTATTCAATAGATAAAACATATTATTATTAATAGTATTTTTACACTCAAATAGGGCCCAGTTTAATAGATTGAAGCTGAAGCTCCCTCAAGGCGGCTTCTGTGTTCTTTGAAAATGTCTCCAGGGGCGCCTGGGTGGGTCAGTGGGTTAAGCATCTGACTTGGGCTCAGGTCATGATCTCACGCTCCCAGATTCAAGCCTCACCTGCTTAGGGTGCTGTGCTAACAGCTCAGGGCCTGGAGCCTGCTTTGGATTCTGTCTCTCTCAAAATAAATATGCATAAAAAATTTGTTTAATGTCTCCACTATTTTAGGAGCAATTCCTTACTTTTTCTTACAAAATAGTTATTCCAGGTTTATTCTTTCTTTGCTTTGGTTTTGGAAACAATAACTTTTCAAGGTACTTAGAAACTAAGGTGAAGAACTCATTCAGGTACGCTAATTGTTGTCCTCAGATACACTCAGAAGGAAAAGGATGGAAGGAGGGAGGAAGGGAGAGAGGGGTCAAATTGAAAGAGGGAAGAAGAATAGATTTGGACATATATTAAAGCATATTATTGAGATACCTTGTGATTTCATCCCTGTCTATATTGCAGGATATCTCTCTAAATTCATAAAGTTTATACACACACATAGATGTCATTTAATACCCAGGACATAATAAAATACCATGGATTGACTCAAAAATGTCTTTTTCACGTTGATATATCCATGGGGGTACAATTGGTGTATCCCCATCACAGTCTCTATTAAATGGTTCAGGTTTAGGGGCACCTGGGTGGCTCAGCTGGCTAAGTGTCCTACTCTTGATTTCAGCTCAGGTCATGATCTCATGGTTTGTGAGATCAACCCCCACATCAGGCTCTGAGTTGACAGCGAAGAGCCTGCTTGGGATTCTTTCTCACTCTCTCTCTCTGCCCACTGCCCCCCACTCCCACATGTGCTCTCAAAATAAATAAACTTTAAAATAAAATGTCCAAGTTTTAAATTCAATGTTATATTTCTTAAATCTCCTTTAAGCTCAGAAGTCTTTTTTTTTTTTTTTTTAACTATCATTGACTCCTAAAGAATCAAGAGTCAGTTGTGCTTGACTAAAGTCTTAACCTTCCCCTCAGCTTGACAAAACTTTAGACAGGTTTCTTCCTGAGTATATACCTCACCTCCCTTTCCTTAGAGAATTTAATTTAGAAAACCTGTTACTGACCATTTTGTCTCTGCCTCTTGAGATATAAATCTCAGTCTTTTACCAGTTCTACAACCCAATAATACCTTTCTAAAAACCTGGGAGCCATTACTTTGAAATGTATTATCAGGGAAGATAATACCCTGATCTCCTAGTCTCAGGGGGAGGGTAGGAGTCAATTAAGCACCAGTTAGCAAACACTTCCGGCCTAATCACGGTAACCAACTTCCCTGAGAACATTCTCCAGTACTTTGCACTAGCTCAGCTTAAGGATAGAAACTCTCCTTTTATTTCAGCATAGCTGAGTTCCATCTCTTCCCTCCTCCCTCCCATCTCTCTCTCCCCCTGCTGCAATAGTCTTAAAGAAAGGCTTCCTTCCCCTTTTAACGTGTACAGTGCAATTCTTCTTTCACATTAAGTAAGCTTGCACTTTCCTCTGGAATTAGCTGCATGAGTTCTTGCATATAGTTTATTAATATCTCTTAGTTATGGCTGAACATTTATGGCCCCTCGAAATTCATACACTGAAGCCCTAACCCCTAATGTGATGGTATTTGGAGGTGGGGCCTTTGGAAGGTAATTAAGCTTAGATGAATTTATGAGGGTGGAGCTCATTTGGATTATTGGATTTATAAGAACAGACGGTAGTGCTATCTGCCAAGTGAGGATGCAGCAAGCAGGTGGCTGTTTGCAAGCCAAGCTGAAGGTCCTTACCAATACCAAATTTGCTGGCATCCGCATCCCTGAGTGACAGCCTCCAGAAGCGTGAGGAAGACAGTTCTGGTTTTCAAGCCATCCAGTCATCGGTATTTTGTTACAGCAGCCTGAGCTAACACACCTGTGTTTCCCATACCTCCAAATTAGCCATACATTCTTGATTATATTTAGATTCAATTTATTAATAAGAATATTTCATAGGTGATTCTATTTTACCAATGCAGAAGGAACATATTGTGGACTGAATATTTTCCTGCAAAAAAGTCACATGTATGAAGCCCTAATATCCAGTGTGACTGTATTTGGAGACAGGGCCCTTAAAGAAATAATTAAATTTAAGGCTGTAATCCAGTAGGACTCAGGTCTTTACAAGAGAAAGAGATACCAGGTGTATACACACACAGAGAAAAGGCCTCAGGAGAACACAGCAAGAAGGTAGCTGTCTGCCACGGAGAGAATCACATTCAAATCAGAATCACCTAGAGAGCTTTCAGGCAACCTGATGTCCAGGTGGTACCCAAAGCCAATTAAATCAGAAACCGTGGGGCTAGTGTCCAGACATAAGTACTTTTCATCAACTGAACTGACGTGTAAATCACAAGCCAAACTGTTCATAAAGTACATTGTTCAATGCATATTAACAGGAACCTAGTCAAGATATAGAACATTTCCATCACTCAGAGTTTCTTGCTCCTGTGAAGGATGGATCCTGGCAATTTGGATAGCTCCTAAAATCTTTGTGTAGGGGCGCCTGGGTGACTCAGTTCCTGAAACATCTAAGTTTGGCTCAGGGCATGATCTCAAGGTTCGTGGGGTCAAACCCCGTATCGGGTTTATGCTGACAGCTCAGAGCTGGAGCCTGCTTAGAATTCTGCGTGTGTGTCTCTCTCTGTCCCTCCTCTACTTGCATCTGTCTGTCTCTCAAAAATGAATAAAGATTTTAATTTAAAAAATATTTTCTGTAAATATAGTGGCTTGAAGGTCCTAAGATGGTTACAAAGAACCTAGTGATGTAATATAAAGCTACAAGAGTATAATACTGCCCCTAGATACTGGGAACAAGCCTGAAGAGGGCTTCTGACCTGCACACCAGTTTGCAACACACACACTATTTTTAGTACTTTGTTTCCTTCCTTTGTTCCTTTTTCCTTCCTTCCTTCTCTCACACAGCCCTGATTTACTTTTTCCCCCCAATCTCTGGTTTACTAGCTATTTCATTTTATTTCTGATTTGGCCTGAGTTTATATACCTGCTTCCCCCTCCCCCTGTCAATTTACTGATTTTAATCTGCCTTTTAGCTAGAAAACAAACTCAAAGTACACTGGGTACTTTTGAGAGCCAAGGAGACTTTCCTAAGAATAAATTCCATGATGTTTAGCGTTTGCCATTATAACTTGAATTCTACGTGGGAAATACCCTGTTTGGCTGAGTTTTGGATCATTACAGAATTATTCTACATCCTAATTGTGACTTTTAGAATCTTCTACTCTAATCAACTCCCACACTTCCCTCTGCCGTCGGGAACCCCACATCTGTTAGCTGCAAACTCAGCTCTTTGTTAACCTCTCCTCTGACCTTTCTACTTTCTGCCTTTATCAACAGCTGCTTCTGGGACCACTGGGCTGCAGCACCATCAAAAGGAAGCAGTTTTTGCTCTTATTAAATCTCAGGGCCAGAAAGAGGAGGTTTGGTAAGGTGGACCGGAGGTTTTCTGTTGCTCAGTAGTGCTTCCAAACTCCCCTCTGCTGGCTGTCACAGAAACTTCCCTTAGTCACGCCTCCTTCAGTAACATCTTGTGCTCCTCACTTAAACTCATGATTCACATACATAATTCCTTTAGTCACCCCTTTGTCATCACAGGTAACTTCACTATTTATGACTCAGTTGGACCACCACCTCCCTGTCCTTCCCACTCACGACTAAAAACATCATGTCATCTATTATCCAAATTTTCCACTGTACTGACCTCGACATTGGCTCTTCTTCCCAGATCTGATTCTGTGGTTTATTATACTCAGACTATTGCAAAAACATTCTCAGAAAACTAGCCCCACTCAGGACCACCACTCTTAGCAGGTGAAGTCAACTACCCTCTAAAAAAAATCTCACAGTCTCACTGGTTTAATTTTTAATGATAATGCACCCCAAATGATTAACACTGCCTGCTGCTCTTACTCTGTGCCCTGAGGAAGTCCAATTTCTTATTATACATAAAAACAATTTTATCCTTTCTCCTTTATTCATCACAACTCTATCTTAACACATGGCTTAGCAGCCGACTCCTCTGAGAAAGTAAGAGATCCTAATATTGAGGCTGGGATCATGGGAACAAATTAGAAGCATCCCAGGCAAACTCAGACACAATCTGACTTTTCTGAGGGTTTCTTTAAATATTTACTAGGTGAGTGCTTTTCTCTCCTGTACTAGGATTGCATTAAAAATAAAGTTGCTTTGCAAAATTTTTTCTAAAGATAATATTCTATATTAGTGAGCCTAGATCCTAATCAAAGACCCGAGATAGGCCGGTGCTTTGAAAATGTGATATACAAAATGAAAGAGGAGGGGTGCCTGGGTGGCTCAGTCAGTTGAGCGTCCAGCTTCGGCTCAAGTCATGATCTCACGGTTCGTGAGTTCAAGCCCCACTTCGGGCTCTGTGCTGACGGCTAGCTCAGAGCTCAGAGCCTGGAGCCAGTCTTTGGATTCTGTGTCTCCCTCTCTCTCTGACCCTCCCCTGCTTGCGTGCTCGCTCGCTCGCGCTCTCTCTCTCTCTCAAAAATAAATAAGACATTTAAATTTTTTTTTAAAAAATGAAAGAGGAGTTAAGAGCTATGTTATATTTTCAGCTCTACTAGTAACTGTATATTTGTGTACCTTTCATAGTATCTAAGACTCGGTTTTATAATTGGAAAATGAGTTATATTGGTCTCAATGATCATTAAGATTCTGTCACAGTCTGACATTTTGAGATTCTCTATATAAAAATCCTATGGATCTCAAAGCATAAGGGAAGCATGAGTACAGACAACACAATTATGGTTTTAGAAAACTCTGTACATTTATGAGTTAAAAATTTTGGAATTCATAACATAAAAAGATCATTATTATGTAAAAAAGATAGAACTTCTGTCATTCTATGTAGTATCATATAAATGTTCTCCAATATTTAATTTCAATAAAATTGTTTCATTGTATTCTTCATTGTGATGCTCATAATTTACTTTTACAATACCTTAAGGGAGTGTTGTTTACAATCTGAGGGTACTAGAACTTTTCTGAAAAATTTCATGGGTGTTTTATATAAGGAAAAAAGTTCCCTTGGAGTATCATATAAATTTAGAAACATAGCCAAATACCCAGACGCTGTAAATCCACCCATTTTCTTTGCAGTTCTTGAGCTTTGTAAATCAAATCTAATCTCCCGTGTGTAATCTATGCCGTCAGCTATTACTTGCTATTAATAACAGGTGACATTCCTCTTGAAACAAGTATAAGACATTGTATCACATTTGAACAATTACAAGTCTCTGCAGCAGAATGGACACGGTAATCCTAATACTAAATAGAACTTTAAAAATCTAGAAAATTAAAAATGTACTAAAAAGTAGTTTTATTTCTGAGTTAGTACTAAAAGTCATTAACACAATAACTACATTTTGGTGAAAAGTATCCCTGAGTGACGAAGCAGTGATTTATAACCTACACACCTACTGAAATGAGATTATGAGACCAAATATTTTATCAAAGGTATTATTTTGCATTACCTAATAAATGTATTTCCAACATTTCAAAGTCTGGTTTCTCAAAACAACTAAAATCAAATATTAATCCTTAAGGTTAAAGATATAATATTAGGCCCTGTGGTTTACACTTGGTATATAGAAGACTTCAAGATTTTCTTCTTCAAATCCTCAAACTTTAACTATTGTATTTTCAGTCTAGTCTAACCTTATCCAATAATGATTCATATCAGTCACATACATACACATTCACATATACAAGTATATTCTTGCCTAATCACAAATCTCCATACCTGTTTATGTTGCTTTATTTACTATTTATCTGCTTTTCCCTCTTTAGTAAAATGACAAAAGAGCTCTGTATTTTGCCACACAGGGTGCCTTAAAACAGCGCAAATTTATCTTATAGTTTTGGAGTCAGGATTCTAAAGTGGATCTCATTGGACTAAAATCAAGTTGTTGTGTTTTTAAGAACTGCATTCTTTCTCAAGGTTTGGGGAGGAAAAATAAAACCCTTCCCTTGCCTTTTGCAGGTTCTGAAGGTTGTGCATATTCCTAAGCTGTGGCCCCATTCCATCTTTAAACAGAGCAGTTGCTGGGTGAGTCTTTTTAACACCACACCACTCTGATACCAACCCCTCTGCTTCCCTATTCCATATTTTAAGGACTCTTGGGATTACATTTGACCCACCTGGATAATCTAGGATAATCTCCCTATCAAAATTTCAGTGGGTTTAGCCACTATAATCCCCTCTACAGTCTTAATTCTCTCCTTACCATGTGATATTTTCACAGGTTCCAGGAACTAAGATGTGGAAATCTTTGGGGAGCCATTATTCTACCTACCAGATCCTCCCACCTTTAAAACATATATTTTAGTGAAAAAAATGTTTTAGTATTTTTTAATGAAACCGCTTTAGTTACTGTGGCAAGCCAACTCCGAGATGTCCCCCAATGACATCCACACGCTGGTGTGCAAACCTTGCAAAATTCCCTCCCTTTCAGTGTGGACTAGAGTAGTGAGTTGATTTTAATAAAGAGAATATGGCAAAAGGGATGGGATGTCATTATATGATTAGGCTACATAAATTGTGACTTTCATCTTACTGTCTGTGATGCAAACAAACAAACGAAACAAAGCATGTGAGGGAGGTCCATGCGGCAACAGCCAGAAAAGAACGAGGCCTTTGGTCAAACTGTTCTTGATGGACTAAATGCTGTCAACTACCATCAAAGTGAACTTTAAGGCCATCATTCACCAGTTAGTTCCTCCACAGAGACCCTAATGGTGGCCAACCCCTTGCTTATAATCTGAGAGAGCAAAACAAAGCAAACACCTAAACTTGGCCTGGATTCTTGATCCAAAGTTATTTTGAAATAAGTGTGGGTTATTGTAAACCAACTATGTTTTGTGTTAACTTGTTACACAGTACTGCATAACTAATACAATCTCCCTTTCTATTCTTCTCAAACAACGAGGTCTTAACATGTTGAACAAATCACAGAAATAATGCAATGCTCTAAAGCAGGTATGAAAAACACAAGTCTGCATTGACTTTTGAATTTAAAAAAGTTCTGGTAAGCAAGGACCATAAAGATTCATGTCAAAATATTTCAAAAAAAATTTTTTTGGAGAAAAGTTAATTAGCAAGAGCTTTTCACTCCCCAAATAAAGTCGTATTGGATAAAGTAGTTTGAAGGAAAATAAGACCTACCAGGGAAAGAATGAGAAGGTAGATTTCGTCGTCTCCTAGAGAGGATCCTTCTTTCTCTGGGAAAATGGGAACTAGCAAATTCCACTGAGAGGAGATTCATGACTTGAGGTCAGCAAGGAGAACTACCTACGAAGAATGTGCTAGATGTTGTTTCCAGGTAGAATATCAATAATAGTCCAATTATTTGCATATACCACAACTGGTTTATCTTTTCATCCACTGATGGACACTTAGGTTGTTCCCACCTTTTTGCTATTGTGAACAGTGGAGTCAATGCACGCTGCATGGAAAAGAAAATACTGTTCTGAGGCTGCTCTTCAGGTGAAAGGCTCCCGGAACAGTCAGCTGTATTCTCTAGAGATGAATTTTAGACACCTCGAATCTACCAGAAGAAACAGCAGCACCAGAGGAAAATGAGTCGGTGCTTTCCGGTTGCTAGGCCAGAAACCTGTGTGGCCTCCAGGGAACTTTGGGGTCCTGAAACGCTACGGCTTTGCAGTTCAGGCAGGCCCAGTTCATGCCGGCCTTCTGAACTCCAGGGGTCCCTTTCCAGACGTCTTCAGGCTGGAGCCTTCCCCCAGCTGGCCGGGCCTCTCAGCCCCTGCTCCACCACACTGTGACCCTGAGGTGGGGCAAGGACACCAGAGCATTGGGGTTTGCGGGATGGGTGGTGGGTGTGAGCCAGAAAGCGCACAGAGAGGTCTGGGAAGCGTGGCACCAGCGGCACCCAGGTGCTGCTCAGCCCAGCGCTCCCCTGCTGCCCCGTGCGTAGAACTCCGAAGTCCGTGGAAAGGGGGCTTTCTCGGCAAAGCGTGGATGGGTGGGTGCGCTGTAAGCACTGGGGCCTGGTTCTGCCATTCTCCGAATCCCTCACGGTTGGCGCCTCCCAGACCAGCCTCTCCTACTGCTTCATCCTGACCCGAATTTACTCCTCCCTCTCACGCCTAATTTAAGGGGCACACCCTATAGGCTGCAACAGTTTATTGTCCACCTTGCCAGAATCCCCTCTCACCACTCTCTGAACCAGCCCGGGGCCCTGATCTGCAGGTGTTACCCATTATGTTAATTTGTTTTTTGTATTTGAACACCTGTTTTCAATTCTTTGGGTATATGCTCAGAGTGGAATTGCTGAGCCTATGGAAATGTCTTCCTTTCTAGTTCTGATCCCTTGAATTATTTTCTGTTGCCTGATTGCTCTGATTACAACTGCCAGTGATGGGGCTCCTGGGTGGCTCAGTCGGTTGGGTGTCTGACTTCCATCCAGGTCATGAGCTCAAGTTCGTGCACCCAGGTTTGAGGTTTGTGGGTGCAAGCCCCGCATCAGGCTCTGTACGGACAGCTCAGAGCCTGGAGCCTGCTTCAGATTCTGTGTCTCCCTCTCTCTCTCAGCCCCCCCCCCCTTCCTTTCTCTCTCTCTCTTCCTCTCTCCCTCTCTCTCTCTCTCAAAAATAAATATTTGAAAGAAAAAAAGAAGAACTTGTAGTATTATTCATACATTACCTCCTGTTTCCCTTTAGCTCTTTGCCCATGGTTTCCCTTCAGCTCTTCGAGCATATTTAAAAGAGTTGATTAAATGTCTCTGACTAGTAACAATGTCTGTGCTTCCTCCCAGACGGTTTTGTAGACTTCTTCTTTGAAAGGACCATATTTTGTTGTTTTTGCATATTCCATATATATGGAATTTGCATATTCCATATATTGCTCATAACTGGGCATGCCAAATAGTTTACTGCGGTCCTAAAATTCACATTCTTCTCCTTCAGTTCCCCACTGCCTTGCTTGTTTTGGGCTGTAGCTGTTTGTTTGTTAAGTGACTTTTCTAAACTATTTTTAGGATGTCTATGTTCTTTTTGTGGCCACTGAAGTCTCTGTTCCTAATCCTACATTTAGTTAACATTTTGACAAGACTTCCTTGAATGCCAGGAGAGCAAGAGAGAATAAGAGAGAATCATGAAACAAAAAGTAAAAAAAGAAAGTATATCTGCCAGTAACTGGGGCATGCCTTTAACACGGTAGCCAGGCCATTTACAACTCTGACTTATGCTTCACATTGTGCTTGACTAACCCTAGAGATCAGCCAGGGTAAAAGTCTCAGATCTTCTAAGGTCGTCTCTGAGTATGTATCATGCTCTAGGCAAAGGCATGAGTCTCTAAATTCCCTAGAATACACATATTTTTAATATCTTCATTTCACAAAGAAACTCTCTCCCCAGTTTTTCCTTCAAGGCTTTAGGCTGCTATATACTTCAAACATACTATTTTACGTTTGGCAACTAAAGGTTGTGTGCCTTACAAGATTTTCCAGCAACGATTCACTGTGTTTCCACCCAAGTGTGTGCCAAGTTAGTTATAATAGAGACAAATTGCTTGTGTCAGTCTCCAGTAGCTCCCAGACAGATGAGAAGATACAAATACAAATTCTTTGTAGGTGAGATCTGCTTGGCTCTGCTGGGACCAGGCTCCAGCTTCAAGACCACCAAGCTGTGAAGGAGGAAAGGGCAGGACAAATAAAAATGCCACAGAGCTTACTTACCATTTTAAAGTTTCCTTTTGCTAGATTAAGCATCCCCTTGGTTGCTGGAATCCTTTGTTTTCCTGACTGACAAAATAAGTTCTGGTAGTTTTAGCTCAGTATTTTGTTTTTATAGAAGGATGGGCCATTGGAGTTAACTTCTCTGCATTTTTCCTGATGTCTTCCAAGACACTCAGTTTGTAAGCTGTTACTCAATAATAGATAACAAATACGATACCTCAAACTAACATTAAGATGTGTGTATTAGGTGTATTGTAAGTGTCTCTGTTAGAGTCAGCACTGCCACCTTCCCTGCTTGTTTCACTACCCTTCCCACTCCCAAGTCTGCTGTTTTCAGCTGTTGCGAAGAGAACCCAAGTCGTGGACCATATAGCCACTATATATATCATGGACTAATGTAGCAACTAACAAGTGACCATGTATTTGTATGAGCCTCTGTGAGCCCCTGTGCATCAAAGTGCCAGATTTAGAGACAAGCACCAGACTAATGGAGGAGACCCCGATGCTGTTTAGCTCTTCTCATCACTTCCGGAATTAGAGAAAATCCAGACTTTTCATCAAAGAAAACGGCTTAATGACACAACTTGAAAGACATGACTTAACTATCATTAAAGTCAAATGGAAGGCAAACATTGCAATGGGAAACAAGAAAGTAAATATATTTTTCTTCCTTCCACCCAAGGATTATTCTACAAAGCAGAGGTTCACCAAGCCTCTACGAAGACATCACTGAAAACCAATGAACTGTGTTTGTCAGGAAGAACAACGAGTAATCTAATTCCCCTCTTCTGTTCAGTCTCTATCCTTTTGGCCACACTTCCTACCCCAACTCCACCCTGTGATTGTATTTCTTAAAAAATTAATAGCACATGGGTAGGGTATTTGTTTTAGGTTCTGTTTTCCATAAAACACAGAGCAAGGCATTACAAGATAGATTATTTTCAGATGTGTGTTGTAGCCACCCAAGTGTGTGATCCAAGATCCTGAGTGCTATAAATGGCATCATCATCCATCCCAGTTTTCCTAATGTGAATTATCATTAGCAATATATCTTTGGGGCTTAAATTAGGTAAGTTATCACCAGAAAACAGCTAGGTAAATGTAAGTTATTAAATTCATCTATTTAATAAATATTTATTAAACGGTTGACAGTGTTCTAGGTAAAAGGCAAGATATCACCACATTTAAATTCAGTAAAAAGCCAAGGCTAGTGTCCTGGAGTAGCTAATCAGTTGCTAGAATTACATGCATGTTTTTTGGATTCTATCATTGTTACATTCAGAGACATTTTGAATTCCCTCAGGCCCAGTCTGAGGGAGAATTGCCTAGTTTCTGTCATTCCTTTAGTCACAAGCAATGAAAAGTTTTTATACCAATGATTTCAAAGTTAGGCAAATTCACTTTGATGAAACCATCTGAGTATAGGCAGAAACAGAGGGATTGTAATGTGATGGATAAAGCACTGAGAGAAAATAGATGTGGGTGGCATGCATATAAACAGGAGATGAACGTTATTATTATACCATGAATGATTTAGTAATTTTAAACAATTTGATTTTACTTTTACTTCCTTAGTTAGAGTCTTATTCACTGTCTATCTGTGGTGTGTGTCTCCTGTATAAATGCTTTAGTCTGATTTGAAACTGATAACCTCACTGCATTTGCCATTGTTTCATCCCTATCTATTTACAGAAATCTATTAAATGTATATAAATCTATTTATAATAATATTACAGAATTATAAAATATCATAAAGTATATGTTATATGCATAATATATATATATATATCAGAAATCAAAGAGAGATGATAAAATAGGGTTTTTTGTCTGCTGAGTTAAACTAGATTTCTGGGATCTTTTGAAAGTTACTCAGTCTCTCTGTGTTTCTTTCCTCGCTGGAAAAAGGTGGATAATAGTTGTCTCATTCTCAGAAAGTTGTTTTGAGAACTGTGCTCTAACAATGCTTAGAACATTGTACACACCCAGTAAACCCTAGCTGTTGTCACAGTCATCCAGCTTGAACGTCAGGTCATTGAGAGCAAGATCCTAGGTATGTGAGAACAAATCAGAAAAAATAAAAAGAAATATATTTAAAGGGGGAGGGAAAGGGTAAATTCTGCTGTGATATAATACATACTGGCAACAGAATAAAAATGGAATATGTAGCCTTAGGAAGTACTGCACATAGAAAGAGTTGGCACTTTCATATGAATTGTCCAAACCTCTTGGCTTATAGGCATTTTTACATAATATCAGACAAAGGCAATCTTAAAAAATAGTCACTCAGGCATTTTTTGTAAAATATGCTTAAAAGCTAGATAGCAATTATTTTGTAAATCAGCCAAAATTTGTTCATTAATTTACCAACTATAATCTACTCACTTATTCATGTTGATGTAATTTATATTTTGCTTCATAGATAATGACCAATGTTAAGATGTTTTTTTAAATTATATTTTTAAGGTTTTAAGAAAAAATACAAGTTTTGAATTGGAAATGCTTTACTTGCTTCATATCTTAGAAAAAGTTTTGTCTTAGAGGAAAGGCTAAAACTGGCACTATGTGCCTTTTTAAAAATTAACACAAATACTGACATTTCCAAAATTAGATTGGAAGGATTAAGATATAGAAATATGATAAATCAGCCTATTGTAGAAGGCTGTCAGTGGTGACATTACAGAGTAAACAACAGAAATGTTTGCTTAGCTGCAAATGTAATATTGAAGAAATCACTAACTTTTGCATATTGTTGTTAATATTAAAGTCTCATACTCTAAGGTAAAAATATTTCCATCTGCATTCATCTTTTTCTTGCTCTAAATATAAACTATTTTTAATTAGTATAAAAACTAAGTACTGTGCTAATTAATCAGATAAAGGAGATTACATTTGGACCATCAATCAGTTTTAAAATGGGATTTGAATTAAATCAGTTACTCTGGGAGACAATTTGTGAATGTATTCAATAAGCCTCTTCTTAGGCATCTTTACCTTAGGAAAAAAAATCTTCAAAAATAATCTTAAATATCCTTCTTGAGCCTGACCTTAAACGTGAATTGTTGCTGATTCAATACGCCTTGGAAGACCTCTCTCTTTCTCTATCTCTTCATCTAGTAATCTATCCAGCAGTCTAAACATAATTGGAGATTTTTATTAAATATCATTTGCAAATTGGGACAAAGATACTATCAAATCAGGAAAAGAAGGAAGATAAAACTAATTTTGAACAAGATTAGTACAGAAAAATATGCTGTAATTTTGCTTTGCTTTACTCTTGCTTCAGTTAAGTCACAAATTTCTCTTTGTTAGGTTTAGCAGTGGATGCAAAGAGGGGCATATGATCAGTGACACAATTTACTGTGGTCATAAACTGAAAACAAATGTGTTTTATCAAACTTCCTCCTCAGAATTCAGTGAATTCATACTTAATAATGCCTTACATTCTTTTAATTTGGAAAAACATCTCATTGAATAAACAGGAATGAAAATGAAAATGCAAATACTTTGGGATCGACAATCCATTAACTTAAATGTAAAATCATATTTGAATACACATGCAGGAAAATAATTTATCTTTTAATATTTTATACCGGTTCCCAAATATTCAATTATTTTCTACATAAATTCCACAAGGGGAGGGAGTTGTCAGCCCTAACACACGCCGGCCAGATTCACTAGTAGTTGTGGTTCTGGATTGTTCAGTGTGAGTACACTGCTTTGAAGCCTGCCTTACTGAGACTTGCCAGCATATACTTTCTTGCAAGTAGCACACCCTTTGTGAGAATTCTCAGCCAGTGAGGGTACACTCTTTCCTGCCTTCATCTTTTTACTTCTTTATGGATGGGATAGAAGAAATCTTACCCTTTCTGAGTACTGCAGACATCGTTTTCGCTTTGTTTTTTCTTCTCCCTCATAGCCTCTGTGCCTAGACCTCTTCAGTCCAGCGCTGCCTTTCTGACCACTAGCTAGTTCAGCAATAGGATTCAGAGTTAAAGATGTCCTTTTTGCTGAAACTTACTTCCTCTGACTTTAATGGTTGGTCTTTTTCTGAGTCTCAGTGATAAAATCTCCTATTCAGTTAGGAAAGGGTAAAGAGATAAAGGACTAGATATTCTTAATTTGCTGTCCTTTTTCCTGAAAGCTGAGAAAATGTCTGCATGGGAGCCCAACATTTTTGGATAAACTATCAAATGGACCAGTTGAGAATCCTACACTGCAAATGTGGCTGCCGGATTAGTACAAAAGTCTTGAGTCTCGGTAAAGATCCAACTCTTACTTGCCAATTTTCAGTTATTGGACTGTTTCATTCTGATACCCATCCATTATTCCTATCAGGTTTTGAATTAAATCTAAGGCAAAAACAGGACCAATTTCAACATATATTAACTACTAATGATTAACAGGTAGACATTTTAATATTTGTGCATTTTAGCAGCTAAGATTGTGGTTTCAACTAAAGATAAAGGTTTTATCAGTGAATATTTCCCAGGGTCATAGAGATATACTCTCGTTCACTCTTGCAAAGAATGTGAATTGCTTTATTTAAAAAAAGTGGAAGGCAGGAAAAAAGAGAAAGAAAGGAATAGTCTTGTTACCTTCTCTTCATCTGCTGGATAGTGAGAAAGATCTAATTTTGTTATATCAGTAAGAACAAGAGTTTAACCTGACTACTTAAGCACTGGAGACTCTATCTGAATACTCAGAGCTGGTAGTTAATTTTTTATTTTTATTTTTTATTTTATGTGTGTATTTATTTTAGCTTTTAAATTTTCTACGGCTTCTCTCCAAATGGCAACACAGCACCTTATCACAAGGAGAAAGAATGAACCACAGATTTATATAGAGTCCTCTGAACCCTTCTGTGCTATGGAGTAGCTGGTCAGGCCTGCCTCCAGACTGAGATAAATGAAGTAAAATGGTCAAATCTGGGTTTTAGAGTTCAGAGAAAAGCCACAATTCTTACAGTAATATACAGACCCTTTAAGATCTGCCCTTCTTTACATCTTCGTCTTCATCTCCTTGTGCTTTCCTCTCTGCTCTCTCTAGTCCACCCACATTGGCCTCCTTTGTGTGCCACTAAGGCACTGAGCATGCTTCCGAGTATTTTCATATGTCTTTCCTTTTTCCTAGAATATTCTTTCCCCAAATATCCTCAGAGTCTTCAGTTCTTTGCTTTTAAATCAGCTCCCAATTGAATCCATTCCATTCCTCTACCCAATATTCCTCAACTCTCTATGTTAATTCATTGTATTTATCAACATATGATATATGATGATTCATGTATATCTTTGTCCATTTCTCCCATACTAGAAGATAACACTGTTTATAAAAAGAATTATATGTGTTCATAAAGTCTGTATCACTAATACCTAGAGAAATCTCTGGCATCTTATAGTTTTAAATTAAAAAAATGTTGGATGGATGAATAAAAATATGAATAACTAAATAAAATTATTTTGCCATGCTGTTTTAAGTGGTCCCATGTAAATGTCTTCTTGTAGCCTAACAGTCTAGCTCTCAAATACCTGCAGTCAAATGGCATTAGCTTCCCCATAGCCTCGAGCTCTACAAAAGGCTTGAGTGGCAATGTCTAAAACAATCTGACATATCTGTTACTTATGTTCATATACAACTATGATATTACATTCCCTCATACCTTCTACAATCTCCTTTTGTATTTTTCCAATAGAAATACACTCTCCACTCCATATTTATCAAATGCTTCCATCCCAAATCCATATTAGATAGGTAAAGATGGGAATTTCCATCTTATACATGGTACCTCAAATAACTACTTATTGCAAGGTAGTGTGGTTAGAAGGTATGTATGGATAGTACGATGTCTTGCGTTGTTAATATAACATTAACACATTGTGCAATGTAATTTTAACATTAATGGCTAAGACATTTATAACTTATGAAATTGCACAATGTGAACACCAGCAAGGGTATTTAACTTCCTAATTACAAAAAAAGATACATAATTTTAAGTATTCATGTTATATTATTACTATTATTATTCTTAATTTTTTTTAATATTTGTTTTTGAGAGAGACAGAGTATGAATGAGGGAGTGGCAGAGAGAGAAAGAGGGAGACACAGAATATGAAACAGGCTCCAGGGGCTCGAGCTCACTAACCATGAGATCCCAGTCAGAGCTGAAGTCAGATGCTTAGCTGACTAAGCCACCCAGGTGCCATTATTATTATTATTATTATTATTATTATTTTAAACTTGTCTCAGTTTCCAGTTCCAATAACAATAGTTACCTCAACTTTTCTCAAAATGTTACGGCAGCCCAGGTAAGATTTTGATAAAGGAATGATATCTTTTAGAATACAAATAGTCAGTGCTAGGTATCCGGTCCAGTCCCAGACCCTCTATAACAGTAGCAATAGTGTTCTAAGTTGTGCTTTGATAAATTTACTCTGTTTAGTACTCTCCATCCTGAATTCTGGATCTACACAGAGCAACTTACTAAGGTGAATTTCAGATTAATTCAAAACCTAAATTAGAAATGAAAACTGTAAAGTTAATAGAAATATGATATAGAGGAAAAGCTTCATAAAGAAAACTTCTCTGTATGATGAAAAATCAACATGTTTAATTAAAAGAAAGGAATCCTACTAAAAGAACAAAACCTGGTGCAAAGATAACAAAGATGACCAATGAGAGAAAATATCCAAAATGTCTAATAGCAAAAAAAACTGAAATGAAACACAAGGAATTCCCTGAAGCTAACAGCTCATTAGTAAAGTAAACCAAAGACACAAGCTGGTGACTTAAGGGGAAGAACCCAAATCACTGCATCAATAAAAGAGGTACTCACAATTAGAAATGGGCATTTTAAAACAACCATGAATTTAGCAAAGAGTAAAAATCTGCATAATAATAAGCATTCTAGATATGGGCCCAATGCCCTACTCAGGTGAATATAATACTGCCATCTTTCAGGAGAGCAAAGCTTATTCAGATTAACAATGCTCAAAACCTGGGAATGAATGAACCACTCTTGAATACGGACTACAGAAAAATTTTCATAGGCATCCAATAATGGAACATGTTTATGAACATTTATCACAGAGGTTGTGTGTGTGTGTGTGTGTGTGTCTATGTGTTTTAATTGCTGAGGGTTGTAGATAATAACTATACCCCAAACTGAAGAACACATAAATCCAATGTGAAGGATGCTTATTCGGGGGATGGAATGATGAAATAAATATATATGTAGGAACATGGATATATTGTAAAAAAGAAAGTACTGTGCTTGGAAACATTTACAATATGTGTACATAAAACAGCATTTCATATTGTACAAAGATATGTAAGTGTATAAGGCTACACATCAAATGTATTTTATGTGGTTGCCTAAAACAGGAGAGACTGGAAGTAGGAAATGGGAGGGAAATAAAAGGTGGCAGGAACCCACGTTGGTAGTGATGTCTGACTGTGAACACGGCTATTGTCCCTAAGGTCCTCCAAGACTATCCTTAACATACACCTTATAAATGTAAGAAATAATGATCTATGGAGATGGGATGTGCTCAGGAAAGATTGTTGGCTCTCTTAAATGAACACTTATGGAAATTATATGCCAAACTCTATGGCTGCTGGACATTCGAAATGTGAGGATACACCTTCTCCAGAGCATGCTATCTTGGTTCTAATTAGAAAAAACCCTTAAATGCAAAATATATTTTCTTCACTTTTTAAAAGAAACTTTAAAAATGAAAGCTGACCATGGAATTCAGAAAAACAAATCTTAGTTATTCTTTTAGTTCTCTGCTTACTGAGTTATTGGACTTGCTATAAAAATGCTTTGTCTAAGAGGAAGTAAAAGTGGTTTGGAACTAGTGACATTTTACTGCTAAGCAGAGAAAGGTCTTCTAAAGCAGCACATTAAAAAGCTGCAACGGGGAAAGTCGGCTCCTAATTAATGAGCTTTAAGGTGGGGGAGGGGGTGGAAATCAGCTACATAAAGACATACTTAAGCTTTTAGTCCTCTGAGAGAAAACAATCCTCATTAGCGACTAAATCATTGGGGTTTGGAATCAAAGTGCTTTGTGACCCAAGATCATTTAAATGTGAAAACATACTGCTTTGATTGCAATTACTACCTAGGTTTCAATAAATAATCTCTAAGAAATATGCTTTGTGTACTTGCATATGTCGGAGAAAAGAAGCAAGGAGAAATGCCAATGTTTTAGGACACAAAATTATTTAAGCTTTTATTCCTGTCACAATTGTTAACAAACACTTGTGAAATCTCAATCTCAGGTTCTGGTCTTGGGCCAGGAGGTGGAGCCCTGCAGCTATCCCTTGGTGGTCCTGGAAAACTAGCAGGGGTGAACTCCTATCTCCCGCATATTATAACATGGCTTAATATTTGAAAATGATAATGGTAACTTTTAACAGGTAAAGGTAAAATCAGGAGAGGAAAGGAATTTCCAAACAATAATACAAATGACATGACTTCTCTTTTGTTTTCTTTGTCAAATATTAATATGTAAGTTGACTATAATATATGATAATTTTATTATATGTTAATGTGTGATAAATATATTAATATAATAATGCATGCATTAATATAAGAGTTAATTAAGTTAATATTTTAATAGTTATATTAGAAATTCTTAGAATGGTATATAAAGAACTTTATTACTGCAGGTACTGGTTCCAAAGATGATTGCATTTTAATAACACAGTGGGGGAGCCTGACTGGCTTAGTCAGTTGAGTGGCAGGCTCTGGATTTTGGCTAAGGTCATAATCGAGCCCCGTGGTTTAGGGGCTCGAGCCCGTGACGGGTTCTTCACTGAGCATGGAGCTTGCTCAGGATTCTCTCTCTCCCTCTGCCCCTCTCCCCAACTCTCTACCTAAAATAAATAAATAAAAAATAAAAAATAAACAAGTTAAGAATGTATTTGTATTTCAGGAGATAAATGTTTACTGTGTAAAAAGGATTTCCAATACTCCATGGCTTATCCACTGATTTTACACCATGGAAGTCAGAATACAAGTTGTTCTTCTATCTGTGCAAGATTACCAATAAGGGACCTGTAAGGAGTTAACATATCTCTGCCTGGGGTGTCTATCTGACTCAGTCGGTAAAGCCCCCATTGCTTGATTTACACTTGGCTCATGTTCTCAGGGTTCCTGAGTTCCAGTCCCCAGTCAGGCTCTGCATTGACAGTCCGGAGCCTGCTTGGGATGTCTCTCTCTCTCTCTCTCTCTCTTTCTCTCCCCCTCCTTCTCTTCTCTCTCTAAATAAATAAACACATAAACTTGAAAAAAAATAATATCTCTGGCTCAATTGCTCTTTAAGTTCATACTGAAAACTATCAAAAGTATAAAACATTTACTACACTCATTTATGAACACCTAAATCTAGGTTTTAATTTTTCAGCCAGAGTAATAAGTCGTCATATATTATTATCAGAGTTCTCTGTTTATGCATTTCATTTTTTTTGATAGACTTTATTTCAGGGGACAGGTTTTGGTTCACAAAGAAATTGAGGGTAAGTACATAATTCTCATGTCATCCTCTCCTACAGGCATAACCTCCAATACCACCAGAGGATACATTTGGTACTGGCAATGAACTAATGTTGACACGTCCTTATTACCCACAGTCCATAGTTTACCTTCGGGTTCACTCTTGATACACATTCTATGGGTTTTGATGCATGTATAATGGCATATATCCATCATTACAGGATCCTACCGCAGGGCTTCACTGCCCTAAGATTCACCTGTGCTCCACCTTTCCATCTATCACTCCTTCCAAATCCCTGGAAGCCGCTGATCTTTTTACTATTTCCATAGTTTTTGCCTTTTACGGAATGCATAAGCTCTTTCAGAACTTATTAGGGCACAATCATTAACTACATTACCAGAGATACATTACAGTCCCAAGATTTTGCTGTTTAAACCAGTTAATAAATCAGGAGATATAGGGGCATAAAAATTCCAAAGGAAAGGGAATGACTTGATAATTTATTTAGGTCTCTAATAGTGCATAGAATCCTTAAGATACTATGAGTTAAAAAAATATATATATACATATATATGATTACTATACCACTAAAAAAAGCTCATTAAATGTCAAGAGAGATATTCAGTCAAATACTGAAGAAACCATTGACATAAAAAGTTCTTAAATCATTGGAGGTATCATAATACTATGTGCAAGTGATTCCAAGAAAACATGTTGAAATTACTTCCTTTTCCATGCTGTCACTTCATATTAAGAAATAGATACACTGAAAATCATGGTAAATTTGCAAAGCAGTGAAACTCCAATAGATAGCTTCTGTTTTGACCTTTTTAATAAGTTGTTTGTGCACAAAAATGATAGTATTAGATTCGACATCTTAACTCTGCACTGAGAAAAATATATGCTCACATTTTAACAAACTCTAGTTTAATGCGTTGTCAAGATATATTCATAAAGGAATACATGCTTAGGCTTTTAATATGTTATTCGTAAATTAATTTGTATTTTAAATACCCACCTAAAACGTGAGCTATATTTGAAAATTTCATTAGAGAAATGCTACAAACATATATATTTCCCTTTTCACTATTTCAACCAGTTTCCATACAAAACACTGTCATGCATTTTTATGAATTGGGAACTTTATAGAGAATTAAAATGTTCCTTAATCAGGGAGATCTGTTTCTTTCGCAGAGATGGTCCAATAAGTTGTAGTAGTGTGTGGGTTCCCCTTTTCCAGTGTAAATATTTGATTTTATTCAATAGCTAAATTATTAAGCTGAGAGTCAAACACTATGTTTAATTTTTAAAGAAAGAAAACTTATAAATAAAGTGTTGCCACAGTCTTGAGCAAGTTGATTAATGCAACATCAATAGGAGATAGGGAAAGTGGGATTCAAAATCAGATATGTGTTAACTATTATGTATATTGCTTTCTAATCAACATTTATCTGGACTTCAAGATATGGATTCATGCTAATTAGTATAAATGAGACTGATACAGAAATCACAATACAATTGACAGAATTTAAAAAGAAAGGTATTTCTTTCCACAGCCTGAATAATGACTTTTATCTATCCAAGAACTACTTCCTTTGAAAGTCTACAACAGAAAGGAACATAGAGAAAATGGTAACTTACTATGTATCCATGTTATATACAATTCAGTATACCAAAAATATTCAACATCATAAGAGAACGAACGTTACATTATCCCTGCATTCCAAACACATGACTTAAATACATGAGTTTCACTTTCAGCCCCATACCCCCATCTTTTGACATATGGCCAAATTCAAGAGAGATCCCATGTAGATATAGGTCATGTGCTAGATAGGCTACAAAGACGGCCTTTATTAGTGTTTTCTCTCTCTCTATATATACATACATATATATATCTCAGGAGGTGAATCTAGTCCCTCTCCCCTTTAAAAGTAGTTGCTGCTCTAACAAAATTCTACTCCATGTGGTATTGGCTCTGGGATTGAGTGGTAAGCAAAGTCCAGAAAGACAGAAAGAAGATTTTCAGAAAGACAGCAATAAACTGGAAATATTGGAAACTGACAAAAGCAGGCATGATATGTTTTGGTAGAAAAACTGGCAAGGCTGTTGACTATGTTACATGTATGATAGAAAATATACCCGATAGATTTGAGAGCCTAGTAAACATATCCTAAGGCATAATGTTCAAGGTGCCGGTTGGTTTAGACATGCTTCCCATGATATATTGTGAGAGAGAGAGAGACAGAGAAAGTGATGAACTAATGAAGGAACTGTTCGGTTTTCCAGCAGAATTTGGTGGAAAGGTTTCAAATCCAACATTCTTAAGGTAGAAAATAAAACCTTTTGTCATCCCCTACTCCTCCTGGCAAAAAAGGATTTTCTCAAAGTGAGAAATAGCATTAAGATAAATATCAGCCCATAGTATTTCTAGTAAAATGTGGCTTCAGGGCGAGGATAAAACTAGAAGTTTGGGCTGCAAGTCTCTTATTACAATCTTTGAAAGATTTAAAGTGGTGCTTTATGATGCCTTGCAGCTAAACAAAATGGATTCTAAGAATCTTAAGGGGCATCGTCCTATAGCAGCCTTTCCTGCTCTAAGTAGAAGGATGTCTGTCTCAGATGAAAATAGGAATGAGTCTTTGGGGGCATGGAGTCAATTTCACTGTTACTTATTAAAACCAACCACGTTTTTAAGAGAATTGTATTGGTGAAAGAGTCAACAATCTGGAATCAAAGGGCGAGGCAGTGTAAAACAAAAGAGAAATATGGCTTCCTCTTTTCAAAGGCAGTGTAACTAAGAAGCTAAGGAAGCTACTCAGTTGTAAACACAGGCTATTTTTCATCAAGACAGAAGAAAGAGTAAACTCAAAAGGCAGAGAGAAGCTAAAAACTGTGGAAAATACTCCCAGGGAGAGAAAGTAGGCCTTAATTGAAGAACATTTCCTGTTCCAGGAGTGAGATCTCTAACAAAACATACACAATTAGATTTCAAAACTTCCACGGAACAGCGGCTGTTATGTGCTTTTATGTCCTACCTGTTTGGAGTTTCTGCGATTATTGTTTTCTGTTCCCACCTTATCAGTATATTTTGGGTTTGAGATTTTTATCTTTGTAAACATAGATTTAGATTTAGAAAAATCTTGGGTAACTTATCTTTTTAGTTATGGAATAAGAATTGGTTAACTGAGAAACTGCCCCTCAGGAAGCCTCTCAGCTGGACCTGGTAGACGTGATGCAATCCTGGTTTTGTGCTAAATGCTGGTTTTGGATAGACTTTGCATGACGTGTGTGTGTTTACATATTTCTAGTCGAGTTCATTCCTGTCATCAGTTGATACAGCAGACTGCCATCATCTGGAACAGAACTGTGCAGCACATCACTATGTGAATTTCTGTCCTACAAAATCATGAGAAAGAATATATCCTAGTTCTGAACTAAACCGTCAGAACTATTATGCGGGAATGGATACCTGACCCAGACAAGGTATCATCCATTTCTTGTAGCAAAGTTATTATGTAGATAACCATGGATAGTTCTATAATGGTTAGGTATTATAGATACATTAAAATCACTGTTACAAACATGAGAATCAATTGAAAATAAGGAATTTTTATTTAAAAAGTGGAATCCTGTGCATATTACAGAAGTTAATAAAATTTAAATTTTACCTTAGATTTTGGATCAAATTAGAATAATGTATTGGGCCTGCAGAAGAATTTTGCATGGCATACTTTTAATTATTTTTTGTTTTGTTTTCATAAAAATACATAGATTTTTCAGATCACCTGGTGTTTTTGTCACAGGCAAGTGTCATGGCCAGGAAATAATGATATGTAGTTCATAAGAGAAAAAAAAATAGAATTCAATTGTTAATTTTAGATTTGCATTATTTTAATCATACACTTATTTAATCAGATTTTAATATATTTTATTATGAAGTCTTATCATGTTGTTCATCTACTGGTAGTCCTCTTTTATTTGTCAAAATGTATATGATACATGAAAATTACTTGTCATATAGAGAGGCCCTTTATGGTTGCTATGAGTCTATCATAATTATCTTACCAGTTCATTATGAAAGTAATACAGCTATAAAGCTCTTAATTTAATTCATGAAACTGAGCAAAATGCATTTTAACATATCTTTCTTTGTATTACTTATTTTTATTATTCATCTGAGAAATAGTCAAAATAAGCAAAAATGTTTTCACATAACTCAGGAGGGGCAGAATTAGACTTTGTATAGGTAGCAATTCTTGAACTAAGCACATCTTCACTTGCATGGATAATTGCTGAGATCATAACCCTTTTTAGGGTTACTTATAAAAAAATAACTACATTAATATTTTAAATGGATACAAAACAGATTTTAAGAGAACAGTAATAAAATGTTAACGGTACTTAAAATATTCCTTATTTACCATATTTTTAGGTCTATTTCTGCTGAAAGTGACAGAAAACTAACTTGAACTGATTTAGTCCACAAAAGAATTGATTGTAAAGCAGTCTTTGATAGTAATTCTGAATTCAGATATGGAATTAAATTGTGTCATCAAGACTTGATTTCTCTCTACATTTTGCTTCTACCTTTATCTCCATTGCCTTCACACTCATGTTCTCCAAAATACTGAGAGTAAATCTGTACCAGAAAGCAGTGAGTGCACCTGGAATGTTCATTAGACTCACTTAAGGAGATCTTAACCCATAGCTAAACCCAGCTCTTCATACTCATTGTTAGTTGGTCTGTGGTGAACCTACACATCCATATTTTCAAAAGTTCTTCAAGTGTTTGTGGCAGTGAGAAGTTTCCTCTTCTCCCAACAGAGGAACAAGTCTTAGATGCAGATCTCAATGGCCTCTGTTGAATCAGAACTCAACCTGAAACCAGCCATTTTAGGCCACTTCAGGACTAAGACTGACTAAGCACAATCAAGGATGGGGCACCAATTTGCTAGCAACTGGGACAATTCCATCAAAACCATATGTGGAGAGACAGTTGTGGAATGTGGTATGTAAGGAAAGTTAGGGTAATATTTTCACAGAAAGATGACAGAATTCCTGATAGCAAAAGCAGCAAGGTGTATGCATCCAACATAGATCTAAAGTTTAATGTACTTTTGAGTAACTTTTCTAATCCTTGGTGAATCATGACACAAGAAATTAGAATGCAAGAATACTTTAAAAGTAGTATTTCACTGTAAGTTATAGTAGGTTGTTTTCTGTATGTCATGCAAATTTCCCAGATATAAGCATTATATTTTAAATATAGCAAATAAAATATACAAATATGAATGTTTATATCATATTTGCTATGAGTTATTATTATTATTATTATTATTATTATTATTACAATAACCAAGAACCTTTTCTTCCTACTAGGTACAAATCATTCTACAACTAAAAACTATGTATCTTTAATGGCAGATAAATCTGTGAATGAGGTAAAAATTATATCAAAATTATACCCTCCTATATTCAAACAATGAAGACAAGATTCTGATATACATATTAAGATGTTATCTTTTATATATATTCTCCTTCATAGAGAAATACAATATGTCATTTCACAATGTCCTTGGATATCTGATGCTCACCTAAATCTCAAAAACTCAGATACCACTGTGAAACACCATTAGGTAAATAGACCACAATTATCAGAGAAATTGAGGTTACATGCAACAAATCATATAGAAGGAAAAAAATTGGTTTACTTTAATTTAACAGAGTCTCTGGTATTAATAGTACCTGTCAACAACAGAGAAGATGCTTTCTGGGAAGCAAGAGTTACAAGTTCCCTGTTAATTCATTTATTGATCTATGACCTCATGAATAGAGGATAATTAAATGAAACTCTTTGTGGACACCCATTGCACTAATGTGAACGATAGCATTCATTTGTTAGTTACTATTTTGGGTTTTTGTTTGTTTGTTTCTTTGTTTTTGGTTGTAATCACAATTACTTTGGTTAACATGAAGTAAAACAAATTCTCAAAAAGATAGTGGACTATGCCAAGAAATTAGAAAAAATAACTGAAAGGCAGAAAGAAAACTTATAAGCTTCAGAAGCAGCAGCACAGAATTTCGCTTACCTTCTCTCTACTGAATATCCTTGCTATGCTGATGTAGCCCAGCTACCAGCAACATTTGCACCACTTGAGTGTTTATAAGAAAGACAAAACTGTGTGCTGTATTGTGGTACAGAATCTGCATTCTAACAAGTTCCTTGGTTAGCTTTATACACAAAGATTTAGAAGCACTTCAATTAATGTGGCTCAAATATACTAATAAATCTCTATCTTTCTGTTCCAAATTTAAAGGTATAGGAGACAAAATCTGGTGAACCTGGCTCTAGCTGAGTGTTAAAAGTTGTATCAGATCTATAGTAGGGATTGGTCATACAGCACAAACGCTGGCTCTTAGATCTCTTCTTATTGCAGTGTGCTGACTCCACTGGTACATTATTTCATAAATGCAGTATCACTCCTCTGCCTGTTGACAGGTGTGAATATGTTATAAACAGGGAATTTAAAGATATGGAAAAACAGAAAATTATGAATTTGCAAAAAATAAATGCAGAAATAAGTGATGTGAAACAAGTCTTAAAATCATAAAATTTCAAAAGAAAAATATATTAATAAATTCTAATTAAGATTGAAAATCTTAAGAAACCGTCAGTGAAGAATTTAAAGGCATGCTTATTGAGGGATGAGAGAAAACATTTACTATGTAGATATCTGGGGATATTTGGGGGTATGATCAATGAGTAGGTAAAGAAAAGCTGGGTTTAAAATTAACAAAGGATGAGAAGATGTATTATTCAACATTGATCTCTATTTCAGAAAAGAGAAAACTTTTTAGGCACTGATTCTTAATATTCTGAATGCTGTAATAAATATTTGAAAACCTTAAGGGGAAATCTTCAAGTTACATTGTTAAGAAAGGATGTCATAGCCCATTTATGTAATATATAATTTATGTGTGGTATTAAATACACAAATGCACATACATATATATGCACATGAGACTATATGCTATATATGCAAACACGTATTTATGAAACATATTGATTTATATGTCTGTACTTGTATGTATGTGTATACGTATGTGAACAGTATGTAAAATAGGCATGTGTATGTGTATTTGTATGTTAGTGTGTGTGCCTGTATCTCTGGCATTGTTTAAATACCGGCAAGAAAAATTGGGGTGATAGTGGGGTGATAGTTTGAGAGAGAAACTAATTTTCCTATATGTTCCCTTAACCCAAAAGTTTAAGTTCTCCAGGTCTCACAAAATAGTGCTTAAAGGTTTATGTTTTAAGTCTTAGTTTCAATGGCATAAAATACTACCTCAATCTTATATTATCTTTGTCATTGTCTACTAATTTTTAAAATTTAGATTAACTTATTAAAAATTTTAGTATGCATCCAGTTTTGCCATATAACTGACATATATATGTAAATATTTGCAACCACACATGCTTACATTACAAATAATGTTCATTCTTCATATTTATAATCATATAATTGACATATATTTGGATCTTCCAGTAAATAATTCACTTATTCATTTACATTTTTTATTAGCTCATATACTTCAGTAACTTCAGTTTCAGTAACTTCAACAGTTAAATTACCAGTAGATTATGTTTATTCCAGAATACACAAAAACACTTTTTTATGAACAAGCTGATACATATATCAGCTGAAAATATACATGTATATTTTCTTATATCCTTTTATTTATTGCATGAACATTGCCATAATATAAATGTTCTTTTTGAATTTTGCCTTACTTACTTACTTCGTCAATGAAATTATATTTACTTAAAATATATTTTGTAAACTCCATATAATTTCAGAGATTTTTCTTATACCTTTTTTGCATAATTTATTCAACCTTTCTCTGATATACAGGTATTTAGACTGTTTTCAGTATTTTACAATCACATACATTTACTAACCTTGTGCATGTATTTGTTCATATCATTCAGGTATATCTTCAGTATAGATTTTCTGAATGGATGTCCTGGGTAAAAGCTAGTGCTAGCTTTTTTTTATATAAGGACTTCCAGATAGGTATATAGATGGATAGATAGATAGGAACAGTTAATACATTAATGTAGGTGTATATGTAAGTATGCATTAGTGTATATACAGACATTTAGTATTTCACTCCATTGTATTGCTAGAAAGCAACAAAGTCCACTAAGTGATAGGGACATGTCACATGGATAAAAGAAGGAATTTGAAAAGTTCCCAGTGGCCAAAACTGAGATAATTTGAGTAAAATAAATAAGGAAACTTAAATTTTTTACCCATGTAATAAAATAAATACACTTGAGTTTATACTGATGTAAATAAATGAATGAAAGATACATAATTTATCTAAATGTAATTCCAATTAAGAAATATAGAAAGAATGATGGAGGTAGAAATTTACCATTTGCAAAATAGCATAGTGTTAATCACTGCAAGAAAGGGCTATCAATAGATACTAAAATTAATAAGATGAAGTATGATGACATATGAAGATGTTATAATCTCAAAGTATCTCCCCCCAAAAACTTATTAATTAAAAAGAGAAAAAATAATAGCATTAGAGTCCAGAAATCTGACAGACACAACTTTCACAAAGTGATTAATGTTACTACCAGCACCAGTAAAGAGACAAATTGGCATAATGCATCTCCTGACTGGTCATTTTGTGAAGGATATGATACTATGTCTATGTCATTCTCCCACCGAATGCATAACATCAATATAATCATGACAAACGTACATTAAGTAAATGTCTCCAAAATACCAGACCAGATTTTTTGGTAAAAAATATGATAGTGTATAACAGATTAGCAGAGGCTAAAGAAACAACAAATGTAATGTAGGATGCTGGACTGGAACCTAGTCCAGAAGAAAGTACAAGTTGGGAACCTGGTAGAATTTGGGTAAGATCTAAAGTTTAGTTAATAGTATTAGAGCAATGTTAATTGCGTGGTTTGATATTTGTACCATGATTATGTAAGATGTTAACATTGGGTAAAGTGTTCATGAGAAAACTATGATAATTTTACACTTATTTTTTTTAAGTAGGCTCCATGCTCAGTGTGGAATCCAATGCTGGGATTGAACTCACAACCCTGAGTTCAAGACTTATACCTCTTTGGTAAGTCTCAATGTATTTTGAAATATAAGGTGAAAAATAAAAACTTACTTTTACTTCATATATTTTTTAAATATTTTCTTGAGTTAAGGACTAATACCCTAAAATTACAAAACATTCAAACAGAGTGGACAATAAAAATCAAATTCAAGTAAAGTGTTGAATATGCATATGGCTTAGAAAGACTTCTTGTGATGGTGTATTAATTTAATAGATGTTTCATATATTTTTTGGTTGTTCATCTCTTTACTATTAATATTTAGGAGATTTCAGTTAAGCAAAAAATAGCAACGTTGTTTACTCATATAACTAAAAGAAACAATGTATATAATTAGAACTTAATAGTTGATGCGCAGAATCAAATACTATAATATTTAATTTCTGAACACTGAATTTAAATAACATTTTTTGTTGTTGAATGCTTACTCATGATGTTAGCCCACTATTCAATTTCAGTAATAAATATTTCCTGTTAATAAAGGTCTCATTTATATAGATTTTTCAGATTATCAAATATTTCTTAAGTCAACATCATATCTACAGTGCAGTTTTAGGTACAGCAAGATTGAAAGTGTAGAAATTTCCCATATGCCGTCTATCACCACACACGTATAACCTCCTCCACTATCCGTATGCTTAAACAAATATTTAGCATTTGTTAAAAATCAATGAATCTATATTGATACTTCATTATCCAAAACCCATAGTTTACATTAGGGATGGGTGTTGATGTTACACATTCTATGTATAATGACATGTGTCTGCCATCTTAGCATCACATCGTACAGAATTAGTTTCACTGCCTAAAGTCCTGTATCCCCATCTATGCATTCCTTCCTTCCCTCTAGCCCCTGGAATTACTGATCATTCTCCTGTCTCCATCACTTTGTTTTTTCCAGAATGTCAGAGCTGGAATTATACAGTATAAAGTCTTTCCAGACTGACTTCTTTTACATAGTAATATGCATTCCAAGTTTGCCCTTGGGCTTTCATGGCTTGATAGCACATTTGTTTTTAGCTCTGAATAACATTCCTTTATCTGAATGTACCATAGTTTACCCATTCACCTGCTGAAGGGCACCTCCCTTGTTTATAAGCTTTTATAAGTTTTGGCAATCTGGAATAAAGCTGCGATACATATCCATGTGCAGGTGGTGGAGCCCTCTCATCGGATCGAAGCCAGTGGTGAAAGAACACACCCAAGTCAGAACAAAAGAGATTAAAGTTTATTTAATACACTGCAAGAGAGCAGCAGGCAAGACAGCAAAGAAGAGACTGTCTGCCAGAGTAGGTGGTGAGGGGCCACAGTTGTAGGGCAGACTGAGGGAGCAGGGGGACACATGGAACTTTCCTGTTTGGTATTCTTAGGAACCGTGCTTAGTTGTGATTGGTCAGTGAGGGCCTACAATTATTTTGATGTGGGTTGCTTAATGAATCTCTTTGCATTTGTATTCCCTGTGGACCTTTTGTCTTTTGTTCAGGTTTCCATTGCTCAAGCCTGTTTTGTAAAAGTAGATGTTACACAGGTTTTCATGTGGTATCATTCAACTCATTTGGGTTAATACCAGGGAGTATGATTGCTGTATTTTATGGTAAGAGTGTGTTTAGTTTTGTAAGAAACTTCTGAATGGTCTTCCAAGTGCCTATTCTATTTTACATTTCTACCTGCTATTAATTTAATGTAGTCAGTGTTCTGGATTTTGGCCATTCCACTAGGTGTGCATGGTATCTCATTCTTGTTTTTTTTAGCAGTTCCTTAATATCATGTGATGTTGAGCATATTTTCGCATGTTTATTTGCTATCTGTATATCTTCCCAGTGAGGTGTCTGTACAGAGCTCTTTGTCCATTTTTAAAATGGGTTGTTCATTTTCTTATTGTAGAGTTTTAAGTGTTCTTTGTGTATTTTAGAATAGCCTTTTGCTACATATGTCTTTGCAAATATTTTCTCCCAGTCTGTGTTGTCTTCTCATTTCTTGACATTGTCTTTGACAGAGCAGACATGTTTAATTTTCATCAAATTTAGCTTATCAAAGATTTCTTTCATGGTATTGAATATAAAAAGTCATCTCCAATCTCTGTCATCTAGGTTTTCTCCCACATTATCTTCTAGTTTTACAGTTTTGTATTTTACAGTTAGGTCTGGCTCTGTTCTGAGTTAGTTTTTGTGAAGGGCAAGTCTATGTCTACATTCATTTATTTTGCTGGTGAAGGACTAGTTGTTCCAACACCATTGTTGTAGTTGCTGAAAAGACTATCTTTGGTCCATCATACTGCCTCTGTTCTTTGTCAAAGATCATTCAAGTATATGTTTGTGGGTTGCTTCTCTTTCAAATTAGTATTTATAGATTTTATGTAAGTATAAAAATATCTGAGAAAATGTAGACCTTATATTCAAGATTAAATGGAATTTTTTTCTAGGAATTGGCAGTGTGAGAGATGAGCAAACAAAAAATTCCTATGTTCATTGAATCTAAATCTAACATATTTAAATTTTCTAAAAAAAATAATTTCAGTATATCTAGATACCTTCCTGGAGATTAAAGATATAGAAGAAAACCAGAATTCTAGCTTCTGGGGAGAAGAAGGGGACCCAATCAATTTCCTTTTCATTTTCAGATTATTGTTATAGTATCATTATCAATAATAGACAAGCTATTATGTCACCATACTATTAAAGAAGAAAAGCATTTAATCACTTCGCTGAGATTCTTATACCTGCTTAATCACTATGCTATTCTACCACATTGTAAGCATGCATTAGCATATATTAAGAGCAATACAGCAAAATCAAACATTCACAATATGTCAAACATTTTGCAAAAAAATGTGAAAAGCAAGACACTCATTTACTTCTTTAGAAATGCTAATTAATCATGAACAGTGCTACAGAAGTTATCTAAGAGCAAGCCTACTCACAGCAACAGCTTGGTTGATTAGGAAAATGGCATTGTTCCAAAAAATCTTTCATATGAGCATTAAAGAAGAAATGCAGCAAACTTCAATCTTAATTGGGAATATTGAAAAGAAACTTTGAAACCCAGAGGATGGAAATAAAAAAGAAACCGCCAAAAAACGATAAACAAGAAACACAGACGCTTCAAAATAAATTCCTTTAGGAAAAAGGTTAAAATTACAGTGTTGCTTCATAGAGAAATCTCAATAGATAGTTTCTAAATTTACATCTGAAAATAATATTTTCTGATCACAGATGTCTAAAAAATTTAACAATAACTTCACGGCACCTGGGTGGTGACTTTGGGTCAAGTTACAATCTTATGGTTCAATGGTTTGAGCCCGCATGTGCTGAAGGCTCAGAGCCTGTAGCCTGTTTTGGATTCTGTGTCTCTCTCTCCCTCTCTGCTCCTCTCTCTCTCTCTCTCTCTCTCTCTCTCTCTTTCTCTCTCTCTTTCTCTCTCTCTCAAAAATAAATAAACATTAGGAGAATTAAAAATCACTTCAAAGTCCATAATCACAAAAAGAAAAGCAAAAAGGCTGTGGCTAGTGAGCTAATATTAAATAGTGCTGACTTACAGGACAAAATGTGGCCAAGAAAGTTTTAACAATTTTTGAATGCAAGAACTAAATTATTAATTAAATGAAATTGTGGAAGAATGAAATTATACATATGTTAAAGTATGTGTTATTTAACAGTACACTCTAACTTTGGAACTATTTAAAACTCAATCATTATTTTTAAAATTTTTAGTATTTAGGAGATATACAAAGTCTAAACAGTCAGTTCCTCATATATCTACCTGTGTTACTTAAAAGAATGCTATGTTCTGTCATTGAAGTACAGATAAACAAGCCTCTATTATTTATTGAAACAACAATAATTATTGATGGATTATTGATGGAAGTCCTTCATCCCAGTTCAGCTGTCTCAATTTATCTATGAAGAAACTGAAAATCAGAGAGATGAATTGACCTATCTAATTTTGTGTTGAAAGCTAGTAAAAGCCACAACTTTGCCTCATGAATATTAAAGGTAATTCCACTTTATGATCTCATTTTTGTTCCAAATATTACTTTGTGATACTCTTGTTGAAAATCTGAACACATGCCTCTCTCCTGGAATCAATGATCTCTGTGACCAGGATTTCCGAAGTCTGTATGAGCTGTATAATATGTTCAAGGCTAACCTCTTGGTTCCTATGGTAGAAATCCCTTTTGTACAGAAAGTAAAAGATATTTCCCTTTTTAAAATTTTCTTAGAATTTGTATTATGTATTTGGATTCGTAGGGCCTTTATTTTGCATACATCCCTTTAAGCAACACTGTACAAAAGTATGCCTTCCTTCCTCCTTTGTAGCCATACTCCCTCTCACATTTTTATTTCCTTCCCTCTAGGCTATCAGGGACTTCATGCACTTTCCTTAAGTCATCATTTATTATTTTTCTTTCTGTCGATTATATTGTGAATGATTTGTTTTAAGTCAACTAAGCTCATAGAGAAATGGACTTAATTCTCTGTCCTTATGTTATCCCAATATCCCATTACAGAATATATATTGAATTAAAATATTGCTATAATCCCAGTGGAGTTCCTTCCATATACCGTGATAAAATGTATTACAAATGAAAGACTCTGGCTTTTAAACTACAGAATTATTTTCAAAGGACAGGTTTATCATTAATCATCTATAAAATACTGGCCATGTCTTCAGTTCCATATTGCTTAGCCCTTAGCATCCAAACCCCAGGTCTTGTTTAAGATGAACACTCCAGTTTGAATTCAAGACTCATTGTTTTTGTGCTGGGGTGGTGGTTTCTTTGCAGGGGAGCTGGACTGCCCCAGGAAGACTCTTTAAATGTAGACGAGGAACTGGTCTATTTACTTGAAGCCAAAGACTGTTTCCAGCTGATAAGTCTGATTGCTCTCTTTTAGTCAGTGTAAAAGCCCTGAAGGGGAATTGCTTTAGATTCCTTTTTGGACCCTAAGCCAGCTCTGCAAAGCTCCAAGAAGACTAAACAAATTAAAAGACCTGGGGAATGATTTTAAAGTAAAAGCAAAATGGTTTAGGGTAACATGAATAATACATTAGGTAACCAGGAAAAAAAAACAATGATGGACTCAATCAAGCTCTATGAAAAAGACAAAAGTAATCTCTCTGAAGCTATCAATTTAAATATATGAAAAATATTACAGGGCATTTAAATTGTTTTATTGCTCTAGCTCTAAAATTTTGTAATGACCATCTTATTTTTCATAAATAAAACTGAAAAGATCATGCCTATTTTGCTCAATTGAAATGAATAGTCCTTTTAAACTTGTAATGCAGAGTTGGATCATTCTGTACTGGAAATGATGTTACTGCAACATGGCACTCCAAGCCATCTGCAATCATGTGAATTATTCCAGTGGCATTTAAGATAGGAACAGCTAATTGTAAGACTGATGAATAATAAGTAAATAGTGGTTTCCTCATTATTTTAAATTATAAGTTTTCAAATATTCAGAGCTATGTTTATTAGAGAATAAAGGAGAGAAATCAAGTCCATATCAACATTGAAAACTCACCTAAACAGATTATGAGCTTTTAAATATTAAATTATTTCCATTTTTCTAATTACCTTTAAGAATAAATACCATAAAATACACCTTTTCAAATGTATCATTTTATTATAAATTTTTATAAATCTGATGCAAGGATGGCAGTAATATTAGTCTATTTCCTCTCACATGATATAGAAGATTTCCAACTTGAAGATTCCTTTTCTGCTCCAAGACATTATTGCATAGAAAAAGAAGTAAGTTTCTCTCCACAAAATTAAATGAGTGCTATATGGATACATTCTAAAAAGAGGTGGAATTTGAAGGGAGATGGAAAGACGAACTAGTATGGACTTCATCATAATTGATGGTAGGAGGCAACTGAAAAAATGTTACAGAGAAAGAATGAAATCAAATTGTCATTTATCTCTGAATGAAGGAAAAGTTAATGAATTGCAGTAAAGACAAGTGACAGTTGAAGAACTGGCTAACACTTAACTAAATCAGAACTAGAGGATCAAAAAAGCTGAAATATGAGGAGTGGGGGGAAGCAAAAAACTTTTTATTTAAGTAATGCTTTCATGGGAAGCCACTGCCTTTACAAAAATGTTGCAACTTAAAAAAGGAGTGAGAGTAATTCCCAACGTTCAAGTATCACTCATGTTGTTCTTCCCTTTGTCAAATAAACATTATTATAAATGTGTTTTATTGGGAGCAATATTCTGAAAATAACTAAAATGATTTTATTTTTTGCCTTTTTATGCTTAAAATGTACACACAAATCTTGCTAAAGATATTTTATGACTATAGGGAAATTAAGATTGGCTACCAAAGGAAATAAAAGGTAAGTCTAAGATAATAAGACTTCTTTTGGTATGTAAAATTGGGTTACAAAGATAGACAGTAGCATTTAGATCCTGGTATTTAAGAAGGAGATCATTTTTCCTGATTATTTTTTCTTCCATTTTCTTCCACTTAGATTTCTTCTAAAGCAAGGCTAACAACAGGAAGGCTCAGTTCAGTGTTCTCTTGAAATATGGAGAAACATTTATTGTTTCTATGAGAGTTCTGTGAAGCTGTGGCAAAGATTTTTAAGAAATAGGGGGCCTGGAAGGATAACTCCCCTATTTGGGGAAGCATAGAGGAAAATGGGAAGGAGACAAAGGCAATCAAATGGGGAGAATTTTTCTATCTCTAGGCTTTGACCCATTAAAGAGGAAGTGCGTTAGTAGAGAGATTACCATTAAGGGCGGACTAGGGACTCTGACACTTGCTTACATTAGGGATGCTGCAGAGAGGCTGCAGTGCAGAATATTTATACTGACTCGAGGCTGGGTCATATCAAAGTACATCTGGTAGTACTACATGCTCATGCAGAGGGCAGTCCCTGAAGTTTTATTTCTGCCTCTACTCTCACGTGTTGCTGACTGGATCCAGATATTCCTGGGAATCTGCATAGGAAGTTTGCCTTAGAAAAGCCAGTTCTGTCATGTACCTCCACAACAGACTGTTAAAAATATTCCTTTAAATCACAGTATAGGGGCACCTGGGTGGCTCACTGGATAAGTGGGTAAGCGTCTGACTTTGGCTCAGGTCATGATTTCATGGCTCCCGGGTTGGAGCCCCACATCCAGTAAAGAAGATACTCTATCCAGTATAGAATATATCCTATATTGGATAGAATATCTTTCCAATATTCATAGTGACTCTACATCTTGTGTTAAGTTACACGAAAAAGAAAAGGTAACAAAACATGTTTTACATTATGTACCAAGTTCAGAAAATAAAAGGAAAGAAAATGCCTTTCAATCCTTATTTTGATGTAAATATTTTGGCGATTGATTCATCACAAAAATAACTTTTCTGGGCATATTTTTTTGGAGATATACCTAGGCTTAACCCTTTAAAATTATTGAGTGTCTTCATATTGCTTATTTAGATGTGAAGCATTCCGTGTCTATCTAACGATATATAAAACCTGAAAAGTCCCAAAGTGTCCTCTGTGACAACCTGTAGCCATATGTAGCTCTCAGATGCCGCTCTTGTCATCTAATTCATCCTGAAATGATTATCTTTGTCCCCAATTCCATCCAAACATTAACGTTAACCTTCCTGCTTTCTTCCTCGAGTGCATGCTATTAATTTCATGCTTTAAAAAAAAGTTGTGTACCTGGGCGATCATATGGGCCTGACATAGTTAGCAGCCTTTGGTCTGGAGGAATATTTCTATTCAGCTCAGAAGAATTTTGATGTTACATGAATGTGATTAACTGATGAGCTGATGTAAGAAGAGTGATTATATCAAAACACCAGAGTCTAAGGCTTTTTCCTGATCATTTAACACAGCATCTCAGTACCTCCAATACGCTAGCAACACAAACAACACTATATAGGACTGTATTTTCCAATTGTAAGAAATATAAATTTTCAAGTAATTTCAATTCAGCAACTTCTGGATATACGTGTTGATGTTTGGAAATAGTTTTTATGTGATACTTAATAAATTGCTTAGATCTTGTGATAGTAAATCTTTCCATAGGAGAGTGACAAAGGATGAAGGTAGCAGGTGTGAGCCACTTTCAATTTGGATTTGATTGCTACTCAAGCTACTTAAGAATCAAGAAACTGAATTTTATATGTGTGTACCTTCTGTATATAATGAAGCTAATTATTCTAAAAATAATTGAGCTGACATTTCTGTGGTAATACCATCAAACCTGATTGTCATAATCTTTGAAAAGAAAAGGTTGAAGTTTAAATGATTATTTCTTATTTATAGTACAATAATTTAGCAGAGCCTGGAAATTACTTTGTCGGATTAGAATAGATGTTAATCAAATCCAAACAAGATGTGAGAAAATAATTGGAGTTTAGGGTGCAGGTTTAATTAAGGGGTGCTTAAGAACCTGCATAACCCATTTATTTATGTAGAAAACACACATAATAACCTTTAAGGAATATTTGATAGCAAATGTATGGCATTCAGAAAACCTTGTGGGTATTGCAGACACACTCAACAATCACCTAACAAAAACAAAGGCATTATACTTATTTCTTCCCAAAGGTGGAACATAATAGGAAATATTGTATACTGAATGTTAATTATACAAGTTAAATATGTACAAAAAGCACAAATTGAAAAGCAGTGTTTCTCAAAATGTGATCACTAGACACATTTGACTATGAATACTATATACTTTTAAATAATATCTGTGCTTATTTAAGAGGCAGATGGATGACTCTCATCAGAACACTCTTGAGTAGAATCTGAGATCTGGATCTTTTCTTTTTTTCGAATTTTTAAGAATGTTTAATTTATATTTGAGAGAGAAAGAGAGAGAAAGAGAGAAAGAGCATAAGCGTGGGAGGGGCAGAGAGAGAGGGAGACTCAGAATCTGCAGCAGGCTCCAGGGACTGAGTGGTGAGCACAGAGGCCGATGAGAGGCTCAAACTCCCTAACTGGAGATATGACCTGAGTCAAAGTCAGACACTTAACTGACTGAGCCACCCACGCGCCCTAAGGATCTTATTTTTCAAGGAACCCACCAAGATTTCTATGAACACTAACATTCAACGATCACAGAGGAAAGATAAAGCAAACAATTGAAATCATCCCATTATGAGTCCAAGATAGATTTGTTACATAGTAGGTGTGTAAACTTTAGTCAATTTCTTATACGTAAGTAACATGGAGAACTTAACAACATAGATTCTAATCTATATCACAGAGATTTTTGGAGACTAAAAAATATTCACTTTCAATTCTTACCTGACTTACAATATTATTTGCTGTTTGAACAATTTCAAAGATTGAAAATGATACAATAAATAGTAAATATTATATATATGTAATAGTGTATATATTTATAAACATTATACACACACACACACACACACACACACACACATGTTAGAAAAATAGAGGCACCTGGGTGGCTCAGTCGGTTGAGCAACCGACTTCAGCTCAGGTCATGATCTTAACAATTCTTGGATTCAAGCTGTGTGTTGGGCTCTGTGCTGACAGCTCAGAGCCTGGAGCCTATCTTTGGATTCTATATCTCCCTCTCTCTCTGACCCTCCCCTGCTTATACTGTTTCTCTCTGTCTCTCAAAAATAAATGAAAAAAAAAAAACATTAAAAAAAACCTATTTAGGGTATGCATAACATGTTTAAGAATATTGCTCCTGGATGTCCTCTTTGGAGAAGTGTCATGAACAGACACTTCTCCAAAGAGGACATCCAGATGGCCTACAGGCACATGAAACGATGCTCAACATCACTCAGCATCAGGGAAACACAAATCAAAACCACACTGAGATACCACCTCACGCCAGTCAGAGTGGCTAAAATGAACAAATCAAGAGACTATAGATGCTGGCGAGGGTGTGGAGAGACGGGCACCCTCCTACACTGTTGGTGGGAATGTAAACTGGTGCAGCCACTCTGGAAAACAGTGTGGAGGTTCCTCAAAAAACTATCCATA